>JAGVSP010001603.1:0-41577 GCA_022494985.1 Micrasema minimum
CGCCGGAGATTATCAAAAAATAGCATCCAGCACGGCATAAATAATATTATCATCAATCCGTTTTCTGCTCACTAAATGGAGCATACGAATTCAACAAACGATAATAACGAAGTAAATTCTATAAATAGAAAATAAAAGTAAAGTTAATACTCCTGGTCTTGATTTCAGCCAATGAGCAATGTTTAGTACTGAGACCCTGCTAACCTCCACCTATCTAGGTACTAATGGTACCCTAATAGAACCTCCAGCCACCCCGAGGGTGGTAATATTACCGGGAACTGAAATGTCTATCTTTGGGACGCTATTCACACGTATGGAGTCTTTGACGCGATAGGGAAGTAACTGAAAAAATCGGAATTTACAAAATGGTAATAGCAAAGTTTGCTTGGACATGCTGTGAAAAGGTGAAACAGCTGTCACAGAAGAAAAACCATGTACTGAGGACAAAATATCTAGTGTAAAAATTATCGATCACCCTTTATTGTTTTATAAAATACATATTGACATATACTTTCTAGGTAATTGAACAATGTAACAAAACAAATAATATCATAATTTTAAAAAACTTAACTTAATCTTATACATGTTAACTTGTTAACCGAATTTTCCCAGGACTCGGGAAGTTTCAATGACTGTTTACTCAAAACTGCGTTAAGTGGGCATTTGGAAACTGTGCTTTAATCCAATGATTAATGAATAGAAATAAACATCAAACATTAAAATAAGTTTATCTAAAGTATTATATCATTTGTATAAAAATATTAAGTAACATTTGTTTAAAATAAACTTCTTTTAAAAACAGAGTAAGACGATAGCGCACTGTACTAGGGAAGTATAACAGGCATAGATTAGGCTTAATATCACTTTTACCAACAAATGTTACAAGCGATTCTCTTATTGCGACTGAAATATTTTTCATACGTGAAAACATTTGAATCGCTACGAGAGGTATGAAAGATTTTCATTAGTGCTTCCTAAGAACTAACAAACTAACTAACCATCACGCCATTTTCCCCGAAGGGGTAGGCAGAGAGGATAGAACGCCACACCACTCTGTCCTGACACACTTCTCTTGCTTCCACCACATACATACATCTCCTCAATAGCACGCACGTCCGATTTAGTTCCGACATCTTACATGGCCCCTTTTCAAGCACTTGTTTTACTTGATCATGCCATGTCTTTCTCGGCCTTCCTCGACTTCTACATCCAGTGGCACAGTCGCATCATATATTTTTTTAGATGATCTTTCATCATCCATTCGCTCTACATGACCGAACCAACGTAAAAAGACCTTCTTAATATTGTCGATAATGCTTATCTCAGCCTTGCATTCTGCTCTAATTTCAACATTAGTGCACCTATCATACATAGTTATAAACCACACATTCGCCTGATAGATCGCATTTCAACTGCATTCAATTTACTTTCATCCTTATTTTTCCAACTCCATGCTTCGCTTACCATACATAAGGGTTGGTACCAGAACTCCAATGTCACTGCCAATTTAGCCTCTTTTTGATAAGCACTTATTAGATACTACCGACTTTAAGCACCATTAATTCTGTTACCGGCACTAACCCTCCTTTCAATGTCCTAGTCCATATTTCCATCCCTAGTGAACATGCTCCCAGATAATACAAATTCTTCCACTTGTTTCAGGCTATCGCCATTTACTACGATCTAACACTTAGTCATATCCACATTTCTTTCAAAAACCAACACATTCGACTTTTCCACATTCATTAATAGATCACTCTCCTTGCACACATCGTAAACCTTTTGTAACCAAGGACTGCAATTCTTCTTCGCTCTCAGCAAGAAGCACTGCGTCATCGGCGTACAAAAGGCAACTAACAATCATACCCACTCCATTCTCGCGCCCACGCCCATATTTTTCAACTCTTTCATACATTTATCCATGTATATGTTAAACAACCATGGTGACATCACACCATCCCTGTTTGACTCCTTTAGGGATGTCAAACCACGACGTGAAAGACCCATTTACCCTTACACACGCTACACTGTCTTTGTACAAGGAAGCAATGCGCGACAAGGTTAATCGTTCACTCCATACTCAGATAAGGCCATCCATAGCTTATTCCTAATCAACACGATCAAATGCTTTTTGCAAGTCAACAAAATCGCAGAAAAGCTTCCGGTTTTTTGCCAAAAACTTCTCCGACAAATTGCGTAACGCAAATATTTGATCCATACATCCTCTGCCATTCATAAAATCCACTCTGAACATCCCATATTTTATCCTTAGTCACATTTCTTACTCTCTCAATCAATATTCTTCCATACATTTTGCCAACAGCGCTTAAAAGACTGATAGCTCTGTAATTCCCGCACTCAACCTTGGAACCCTTTCCCTTGTATAAAGGCATAACCACAGCTCTCCTCCAATCAAGTGGAGTGCTGTGCTCCCTTAGACACAAGTTAAAAAGTTTATGTAAGCCATGTGAGAAATTATTTTGCCACCCGACTTAATGAACTCTGCTGCAACACTATCATAGCCTTGCGCATTTACCATTCCTCCGCATACATTTGACAGCACTGATAAAATTTCTTTCATACTAATCGGGCTTTCTTCGTCATTTGCATTCAAACATGGCTCAGGGTAATGTTGATACACCGCCCCCGAGTTACCACCATGTGTGATTCGTACACTTCCTCAAAGTTTCCTTCCATCTGTCTTTTATACCAATCTCACTTGTTATCATTTTTCCATCCTTAGCCTTAACAACTGTCATACGTTTTACTTTCACTACTATTTCGTCGAGTTTTTCACCGAACTCCATGTTCGAAATCATTCTACAAAATCGTTAAGACTCTACCCGAGGCTAGCATTCGAAATTGTCAAAGTACAGATAATATTTTTGACTAATTGACAGCCACAAAGATTTCTAGAGATACTTTTATCAATTTTTGAAAAGACTAAGAGTTCGAAAAAAAAAACTAATGGGAACCCCTTTTTTTAGTATTTCTTCGTTTTTTAGGGTGAAGGTGCCAGCAAAATAAATATAATAAAAATTAAAAAGCTTCTAAAATATTCTAAGAAGTAAGGGTACCAGTAGTTTTTTATCCGTCATTCTTTTCCGAAAAAAAAAATTGCGGCCACATTTAGTGAGCGCCGCAAACTTGTCCCATGTTATAAGCATAGAGCATAACTAGCCTCTAAATCCTTATTAATTTTTTTTTTTTAATCGAGTGAATCTTAGCATGGGCCGAATAAATGAAACAGAGGAAGCACATGGGAAGATGAAAGAATGACTTAATCCTATCATTTTTGGAATAACACATTTTGAAAATATTACAAAAGATGGAAAAGGTACGAAAATTTTCTGGTGATATTATTATTCTAACATTTCCCAAAAGAGATACAAACTTTAAGTCAGAACTTTTATTTTCAGGATATATTTGACCAGGTCAAAATATTCCAATTCAGCATAAGTTTTTTTGACAAAAATACTTTCTTATATTTTTAGTTTTTCCGTTACAATCGTTTAAATTACTTACATATTATTATATGAAAAAAAAAATTATCGAAAAAAACTAGGAGATTTTATTCGTGAAAATATTATTTTAACAAATATTACTTTATTTGATTTATTTTTTAAATTTTTATTAAGAGGAATACCAACAGTTACAAATCATTTTAGAAAACATTAAAAGCAAATAGAATAAACCAATTAAGAGCATACTCCACCACGTGACTCGTGGCCGCTTTCCCATACAAACGCATTCCTCGATTTTCTCCCTGTAATTTGACATTAAAGCAATGATTTTTTTGCACATTTTAGGTATCGACCAGACGCGAGATTGTATCGTCCGTCTTATTTTGTTTTTCATATGTATAACCTCCTATAAACAAATAAATATCCAAAAAAATAAGACAATACAAACAAGCATCTGGTCTATATCTAAAATGTATGAAAAAAACTTTTGGTTGTCGTGTAAAGTCGGTTTACGGACGAATATTTTACGTGATAACGTCAATAAGAAAAACATTGATGAAAAATAGCATACTTTTATGAAAAAAATTGATATGATGAATTGAGTTATTTATTACTGAATTATCAATATTTTGTAAAATACAAAGCCGGAGTTAATTGAAAATTACATTTTTTTCCATAAATTATCATTTTTTTGTTTTATCTTCTTGTGTGCTGCTACTGTCTCCCTTCTACTCGGCACGCCTAAGAGAATTTATAGACTGCGTCACTAATATTTTTTTACGCTTAGGCCGATCGTGCCGATGGAGTGGAAGAGAGATAAGTCCTGCTGTTTTTTCCCTATGTGTATTAAGAGAACGATAAAATCACAAACCGAACGGTTTAGCCCGATCGTTCCTCTCTATCGCTTATTCCGCGCTCTCGCATTGCACACTCGGCTCAGGCGGGGAACGTGACAATGAGTCATGCTTTTTCGTGTGTGCAGCCGGCGTTCATCGATTTAATTAGACGTTTATCACGTCAAAATGCATTGCTCTAATGTTAAATACGTTTGTAAAGGATGCGGCCGCTAGTCACGAGGGGAAGTATGCCCTTAAGGGTTTTAACAAATGCGAAATGAGAAGCGATGATTTAAAATACAAAATATTTTAATTTTTATTTAACACATCAAGATAAAGATTGAAAATATTGCAATTACAATGTACATTCATTAATTCACTTGAAAAAATAGCAACCATAGGTTGATGCGTCGCATCAGTGGCATCACCTTTTGTAATATTTACAAAATCAAATCACAGTTGACGTTACCGTCAAAATAAAGCGTCTGCTTTTTTCCCTTTGTGTATTAGGACCGATAAATGACAAGGTACGGCGGAAAATCAGATGGGACGATGAGCAGATACACCGATGTACCGGGAAATTATACCGGGATTTACCGGAAAACAGATATCGTGGCTGCTTACAACAGAGTGCTGGAGGTAAGCCCTCTACAGAGGGCCGGACATCCAAAGAATTGCTCCTCAAAGGTACCAACAAATGACATTGTGTCAGCTTCCTCGGTGAACAAGACAAAGAGGGCGACCAAGAAGGCGGACAATGTCCGGAAATACGCAGCCAAAATAAGAGTCGCCAGCTAGACATCGGCCTGTCAGGACAGAAGGCAGTGGAAGAAGCTGCTCCAAGAGAAGGCATTTCCCCTCACCGGGACGTAGCCACGGTAAGAAGAAGAAGATTTTGCCTTAGTGAGGTGTAGTCATCGACGGTCTGCCAGGACGGCACGGGCATCCTTCAGGCGTAAAGAAAAGGTAGCTCGGGTTCAGTCTCTCGCCCGAGCATCCGGCGAGTACATGCCCAAGCCAGGTCCATCACCGCATCTTCACGACTCCAGTTATTGGAGTATTGCTGCGTCCGTTTCCCTAACTTCAGTGTTGGTTATGAAGTCTAACCACCTAATGACCCTAGAATCCTTCTCAAACACTTATTTCTCAAAGCTAAACAAGCGAGCATTCTGAGCTTTTTGGTGAGGTGCCAGAATTCGCATCCATAAAGGAGCACCGTCACAGTACTGGAATTAAGGAGTCGGCTGCATTTTGTTTTGACCGAGTAATAAACTGGAGTTCCAGACAGCACGCATTGTGTAAAAGGTTCTTCCAGCAATTTTTTGACGGCATTGCGAGCTCTTTGTGCATTCGATGTGTATTCGGCGGAGCTGATAGATGCGGTCCTGACCGTGGGAGGAGGCGAGAGAGCTGCTGGTTGACAGGGTCTCCTGTAGGGATCTAGTGATGTCCACATGCTTCATATAGGAGCGAACGTGGCAAAAGAAGAAGAAGAAGAAGAAGAGGTGTAGTTACCCATAGGCATTTAGAATTACAGGTAAGTGGCAAGCGTTTTAGATAATAGTAAATTTTAAAGATGACATATTTCAGATTTGAAAAAACAAAGTAAAGCCAGAGTTAGGACGTTTATTTTTCATGTATTATTTTGAAGTGAAAGAAATTTCTGTACTGTTATGGTTTTCACGCCGAAGTTAAGTATAAAGTTTTGCTAAGAAACTTTTTTATAAATAATACAATAGTGTTCAACTTGGTATAAAAACCTAACCAACTGCAGAATCTTTCTCCCTCCAATGAAACGTTATAGATGCGCTCGGGCGAGTGAATTATCTGGCCGTTAGTTTCTGTAGGCTACGGATGGGTGAGGGAGGGGGTTAGAGAGGTGTAGGGAGGGTATCTGGCCCCCCCCCTTAAACATGTGAGAAAACTTCATTACGAAAGGAAATAAGTAAGTTATGGAACAAAATCATGGTTGGTTCATCGCCCACGGCGAGTCTTTTATTACCAATAATTAATCTTTAAGATGATAAAATATGAGAAATACTATTTTTCCTTTCGTTGAAAAAGCTTATTTAATTTTTTGAAACCGATACTATTGTGAGATCATGATACAACCATTTTGTAGAAAAACATATGTTTCCAGAGAGCCTTATACATGCTTGCCGATTTTACAAGGCATCAGGTTCTCGGCGTAAAGGACGTCTTCTGTTGACAATTCATCGGCAGTTTGCGTTGGAAGATGCGCGAGAACTGGCGGCCGATCTCATGGTTTGGAGCCAGTTTGTGGAATCCATTTTCTTCACGGATATGGAATGATGATGATGATGAATAATGATAGTTTGAGGACGTTGTTAATGTCAAATGTCCATTTTACTCTACTAATGATATTTCATAAGCTCTACAAAATATCTATACTTTCCAGAGTTTTTTTTTGTCGATGTTGAGATATCAATAACGTATACAACCAACATACGTATAGAAACAAATTAATCAATAGTAACAAAACTCGTAGTACAACCCGAAAACTGATTAATCTAATCTATCATATTCGTCGTTTAATGTGTAATATGACTCAGAAGCACAGATTCAAATAAAAATTACATCTTTGCTTTTGTTTTTCTTTATGGAAAGTATTAATTTGACTAAACAAAGTATATTTGATAAAAATTTGTGAGAATTTCCAAAAAAATAAAAAAACTTCTTTCTCGATTTTCTCGAAAACTATGGGTCAAATCAAAAAAATTTGCTCATCAAAATCGACTGCAAATATGACGTAGATTCACTGGTTCCCCGCTTGTATATCGAGTTTTGTTATATGGTTTATAATGACTTCTGTTGAGATATCTCGTTTTTTAATTGTATTTTGAGTGGTGTGGAGAAATTTGAATAAAAAATACGCTTTGTCGTTTAATAGTCTCTGAGAAAAGGGAGGACCTTCTTTATAAGTCCTGGGCTTTTCTTCGATGGTGATTTATATGTCTGGCCTATCGTAATATCCGTTTTAAGTTGCGGTCCACTTCCTTCCGCTCCCTTCCCGTTCCTGCACCCCCTGAACTACCCCCTCCCTTTGCGACCAAATGGGACCTCTTTCGATAAATTAAAGGACATGCTCAAAACGAATATTTTTAATAAGCTTTTAGGGTTGCTCTCAAAGGCTCGTTTGACCCAAGGGTGATGTGTTTTAATGCCATTAAAAATATCGCTTTTTAGGGGAAAACCTGAATAAAAATAAAATCATTTGAAAAACATTCTTAAAAAATAACACAGCTTTAGGTGTTTAAAGAATTGTCATTAATAGTAAGAACTGAATTGGTTTTACTAGAATATATAAGCAAATATTTGATTTCTTATATAATTAACCGGAGCGCCACATTTTTGCTACGCTGCATTTTTTAACCTAAACTTTTGTCGAACATTAAGAGCATATTCCACCATGTGACTCGCACACAAACGTATACCTCGATTTTCTGTCTGGAATTCAACACTAGAGTAATAATTTTTTCGCACATTTTTAATATCGACCAGATGCGTGTTTGCATCGCTTATTTTTTTAAATATTTTATTTGTTAAAGGAGATACATAAATTATTAAAAAAATAAGACGATACAAACACGCATTTAGTCGATATCTAAAATGTGTGCAAAAATCATTGCTCTAATGTTAAATTCCATGGAGAAAATCGAGGAATATGTTTGTATGGGAAAGCAGCCGTGAGTCACGTGGTGAAGTGTGCTCTTAAGAGAAAGGGTGCGATTTAGTGTCATTTGCGCCATCAAGGGCGGAAAAGCATGTCACTTCAAAATCCGTTACGTTTCAGTCTATGAAATATAATTTAATAAAAGGTTAAATCATAAGGCCACGTAAATAGGAATGAGGGAGACGGAGCTAACTTGTTTGAATACCAACCCTTAAAATATAAGTGCACCCTTAAATATAAGTACCTACCTAATGTTAACAGGACACTTAATTTGTGTTGGGTTATTTAAAATCCTACTCTCATCCTTTGGGATTAAAGGGTTTATTCTGAAAAATAATCCTGAAATTTGTCACAAATATTTTTTTAAATGTTTACCTCTGGAAAATAAAAACTACGGCAAAGACGTAATTTTGATTGCTAAGTAAATCAAAATGAATAAATTCTACGTTTATTTTTACAGCTGAGATTCTTTCCAAAGCACAGTTTATTAATTTGTTTCTTCTTCTTCTTTTACCACGTTCACTCCTATGTGGAGCATGTGCATATCACTAAATCCCTCCAGAAGACTATCGCCAGCCAGCTCTCTCGCCTCCTCCCACGCCATGCCCGCATGCATCAGCTCCATAGAGTACACCCGTAAGATATTAATCGACGTCCTACCAGGACGGCGGGATCCTGCAGGCATAAAGAGGAGGCAACTCGGGTTCAGGCAAACAATATTTACTATCTTCAACAATTACCATCTTCAACATTATTTATGAAGACTAAATTTTTCAAACTTTTAAATGAGTTTTAAACGGTTTTAATTTTAATATTATTTCATTTAAATTGTAAATGCGGTGGGAATTTCACGAAAATTTCAAATGCTAAAATATATTCACACAAAAGCACATTTTCTTTTATCTTGATGCATCCAGCCGGTTTCTTAAAACAGGCAATGGCCCATTTAGAAACCGATAGTGCTGACCGGAGTTTTAAAGATTTTTTCTTCCTATACGTATAATGTACCACCACGCCAGTATTCAGCTTAGCCATGATACTTTTTCTTTTAATATGAGTCATATAAAAGAGATATTTTTGAAACTCAAAATATAAATGCATTGTACGCTAAAAAATAATATTTTACACAATGTGGAATATACGAGTGTGTGTCTGTTGAAACAGACATGTAATGGCTAATGTAAATATCAGCATTAAGTTGGAGTTGTGTTTGTTCTGGGGACGGTTAGTGGAACCACTAATCTGTTGTTTGGAGCCAGTGGCTGTGGAATTCCACAATTATTCCACTGTTTCACTTCTCCGTACACAATGCCGAACCGTGATTCAATCAAACTATTTAGTTACATTCACATAAATTACCCGTAAACTTCTGCCGTACCTTAAACTGCTTAAGTCATCAGGAGGTTTATAGACTAAGGAAGTGATATCTTATCATCTTCATTCTATATCTGCTCCCATTGTGGAGCATATGGATTTCACGAATTGCATCCGCGATCAGCCGCTAGCTCTCGTGCATCCTCCCAAGTCAAATCTACGTCCCGCAGCTCTGACGCAAACTGCCGGCAAAAGGACGCGTAGAGCCTTGTAAAATATATACAAGCATTTTTTTTTTTTTTTTTTTTTTTTTTTTATTTATTTCAAAAGAAAATTTTTGTTTACATGGATATACATTTAAACACATATATATACATATAAAAAATATATATATATAAACAAAAATCCCACCAAGGCATAGCCTGTTTGTGGGTATACTGTGAAAATCATACAGTGTGCACGTGGCAAAAGAGAAAGATAAAGTTAAAAAAAATAAATGGAAAAATAGTAGATAATATAAAACAAGATAGTCAAAAAAACGAATGAACACAAGATATTGGTATCTTTATACCGGAAGAAAGAAGAGGGGAAATAATTATAATATATAAAATAAAAAAAATAAAAAAATAATAAAAATGACGTAGATTATGTTATAGTTATTGTCTTTAAAGTAAGAATGATTCTACCTTTACACTATGTATCCAACTTTGGGTTAAATTTTTAAAAGATGAAAAATTTGGAAAATCTGACAATGCCAGTTAAAAGTTATTGTCAGTTAAAAAAGAATTAATTAAACTGGGGGCAATAAAATGTGCATGTCTCTGAGCAAGTCGTGATTTACAATATGGAATTTCTAGCACTCGGGATTCTTCTTTGACTAGACCTATTTGAGCTTCTAGCAAAAAAGTTTTGGTGCCTAAATACATAATTTAAACATTGCAATAAATATGTTCGTCTTATATCCATTAGATTTGCTTCCTGAAACAATTGGAGGGAGGGGAAGGTTCTCTCTTTATGGAGCATTATTTTGATAATTAATTTTTGAGTTGTTTCCAAAATTTTTATATGATTACTATACGCTCCCCCCCATCCAATTATTCCATAGGAAAGAGATGACTGAACCAGTGCAAAATATACCATTTTAATAATATTGAGCGGAACGTATACACTCTCAGGCGCTTAATCATATATGTTATGTATCTTAATTTATTGACAATTATTTCTATATGATAGGTCCATTTGAGTTGAGAGTCTATAGTTATACCTAAGTACTTTATGCAATATTCAGAATTCATTCTATCACAGGTATTACACACATCTAAATTACAATATTTATTATGAAACATAATATTAAGATTGGACGGAGGAGCTGATGATTTTGAATTGTAAAAGGGGATAAAGAGTGTTTTATTACAATTTAGTGAAAGGAGATTACGATCTAGCCACTCTTTTTATTACAGTTATACATTTATTAGCCTTATTGGTCGTGAGTTCCCAAGATTTACTTTGAACAACTACTGCTGTGTCATCTGCATAAGAAAATAATTTACCAGGAATTTCTATGTTACACAGATCATTAATATAAAAATTAGAAACAGCAAAGGGCCAAGAACAGTTCCTTGTGGGACTCCATGAATTACAGTTTTATAATGACTTCTATTTATTCCAATTTTAGTACATTGTTGTCTATTTGTCAAGTAGCTTTCCAAAAACAGTAAACATTCATTTTTTAGGCCAATTCTACTTAATTTTTCTAGTAATAATTTGTGATTTACAGTATCAAATGCTTTTTTTAAGATCTAGAAAAATAGTTAGGGTTTTTGCATTGGCATCTAAACTATTATAGATTTGATGGGTGAGATTGAAAATTGCATCTTCTGTGCTACAGTTAGGTCTAAAACCAAACTGGTTTTTTGACAGAAGGAAATTCATTTCTAAAAAAATCCATTACTCGTTTTTTTTATACACTTCTCAAGTATTTTAGCTAGTTGTGAGATTAAGGCAATAGGTCTTATAATTATCAGTTTTATTTAAGGAGCCTGATTTATGAATTGAACAATATTTGAAATTTTAAATTTATCTGGAAATATTCCTTTTGTAATACAGTTATTAAAAAATATAAGTTAATGGTGTTATTACAAATGATTTTATTGATTTAATGGTAACGCTACTTAGTTCGTCTGGGCCATTAGAAGTATTAATGTTAAGGTCATCTATATATTTAGCAATTTCTGTTTCCATAATAGGTTCAAATCGGGTTAGTTCAGGTATTGTATTTGGATTATTGTCTGTATAAATATGAGATATGGTATTATTTAAATTATTTTTTAGCGAAGGATTACTTTCTATCAGTGATGAAGCAATGTCAGTAAAAAAATCATTAAAAATTTATTAGCAATTCCCCGCCATCCGTTATAATTATGTTATCCTCAGTTATTATTTTATCAGGTTTTACATCATGAAACTGCTTTCTATTTGAAATTTCATTTATTACATTCCATATTTTTTTTGGGATCTGAATTTGAATTTAGCAATAGTTTTGAGTAGTAATCTTTCTTTCATACATTTTTTAATTAGGATATTTAGACAATTCCGATATATTGTATAGTCCTTACGTCTATTTACGTTAATAGGTAAATTATTAGATAAACAAAATTTTTCATAGTTTTTATAAATTTTATGGAGTTTATTTCTATGCTGTATAGATATTATTAGTCCCCGTGTTATCCAAGGTTTAATCTTTTTATGTTTCCTTTTAGGAAGTGAGATTTGCTGACTACTATTTACAATATGTTTATTAATAGTATCATAAAAAAAATTTAGAGATCGATTTGGGTCATCATCGGAAAAAACTTGGTTCCATGTTTCAGATTGTAGTAAATTACTCAGAATTTGATGGTCAATTTTAGTCTTACTTTGTATATAATTTTTTGGATGTTATATTATGATTGTTTTTAATTGTACTGTGAGAGTAGAAGGTAGGGGTAATGATCTGTTAAATCAATTTTTAATGTAGCAGTTTTCGGAGTAAAGCTTTGGATACTTTTCAAGAATATATGGTCAAGGCAAGAATTTGAGAGGACATTTGGTCTTGTAGAAGTGTTAATAAGAGATAAGTAGCCTTGACTATAAAGTAGATTCAAGTAGTCATTAGTTGTTTGATTAAGAATGGAATTTAAAATGTTTATATATGATATCTCCTGTTATAAAAGAAAAATCATAATTTTTCGCCATTTATTTTATCTATTAACCCCTTTAATTCTGTAATAAATGAATTTTATATCCAGAGAAGGGGATCTGTAAATGGCTAGTATTGAATACGATTTTAAGTTTAAGGAAAAACATAAATGAATTATATTTGAATAATTGGTTTAGGTATATTAATAGTAACATTATTTATTGTACTAGTTTTGTAAAATATGGATATACCGTCATGAGACGTATGTTTGGAAGGTGCTGAGAAAAATGAATAACCCGGGATGTGAAAGGGAATGCATTCTCTTAACTGGGTTTCTGTAAGGATTATTATATCTTGTTCAATTGCAATAGAGTTTAAGAGTATGCAAAATTCATCAAAATTTTTTCTTATACCTCTAATATTAAAATTAATTAAATTAAAATTGGTATGGGTAAAGCAGGAATTTAAGTCTTCGACATTTTCGCATATTTCATTGTTTTGATAATTCATAATGATGTTGATTTTAAATTATAGATAAGGTATTATGATCTCGAGCTTCAATGAAGGGAATATCCTTAGCTTCCTTTACTATTATCACTTGAGAGTCTTGGTCTTTACGTAATAGTATATTCCCATTTTTTGTCCATATGTATTTGTATCCCAGAGATTTTGTTGCCCTCGCCAGCCAAAGTAGGTTCTTGTTGTAGGAAGTGAGTTTTTCATTAATATATATATTTTTCATTAGAGTCAGAGATATTAATTTCTTTAGGAGTTATATTTCTTTTGGATTTTTTATTTTTTTATTACTCTTTCTTTCGCCTCTTTTGTAGCAAATTTAACAGTTATGGTTTTTTTTGAAGGATTCATATAACAGTTTGTAATACGGTTTACCAAATCGCCACATTCTAATTTTTCTAGTAGGAGGTTGACAGCCATGTCAGGAGTATCATTTTTTTTTAGGGTTAATCCTTGAATTTCCAAAGAGGTATCTAAATAATTTTGCTCAACTCGGTTTATCATAATTTTGAGTTCTCTGACTTCTTTTTGTGTCTCCTTAAGTTTTATTTCCGTTTTATTTCTTTCTTGTTCGTAATCATCAATTTTCTTAGAAAAAAATTCAATCGATTTATTAATTTCGGTCATTTCATTTTTGATGACCTTCTTTATTTCGGAACTGATTCTTTTCAACAGACTGTCTTCGTTGTTTACTTGTTTAAAGATTTTCGTGAATGTCTGTCTTGAGCTCACTGAACTTTTATCTATGTATTCCATGAGCTTCTGTTCCGTCGATAGTCTAGTTGCCATTATTATTATTATTTTTTTTTTTTGAAAGACCGAAGAAACTTAATTAGCTGCCTCCGTATTTACAACTGTCATCTGTCAAACTGACAGCACAATTGAATGTACCCACAACTCGTAGCTAGTGACAATAATGTTTTCAACAGCAACTCCTTCAATATTTTATAATAAGGAACGATCTGCGCACTACGAACACTCACACAGGTCACACACTCCGCCCTGAAATTACGACAACTCAAAAACCCCGGTCTCGAATGCAAAACCAAACAGTAAACACAAAAACTTGTTAGGCAAAACAAATAGGCAAGTGCACGTATGCTAAGGTATTGTTGTAATCGTTAAGGATCTTAGAAGACATAATCAGTACATAGCCCAACCAGCCGTAGCGCCTTTGCCGGATGACAATGGGCTATGACACAATTTAAAAAAATAAATTGATGGTGATTTGTATCTTAGGTACGATTTTTTTTTGTATTTTTGTTGTCATTATTATATCCGTAATTAACTTTTAAAGTATTGTAATTGCGATTTCCTAGCAAAACAGGTCATTATATAAATATGTATATGGTAGGATGCGTCTATTAATTTCAAACCAAGTTTTGATGTAAGTAGCGCCTAAAATAGAAAAAAAGTACAAAGCCACTTCTCTGGTTCTACGCATCAACTATATGTTCAGTACGACCCTTTTTGTGCGCTTAGGAGACGGGTGCTTTTAAAGCATCCGTTTTTATTAGCTCCGTTTTTAAATATTTTTTGAGAGGAATCTTTTGAATTTTATTTTTCACAGAAAAAATTTCAAATACATATTTATTACTATTCACTCCCAAAATAAAACCGAATTTGGACATTTCCGTATTGATACCAAGGGTTGCTGAGTCCATTGTCTGACCTCTATAATCATATCTTAACAATATATTAATTAATTAGATATTTACAGGGCTCATGACTTGCCATTGGATGGATATATTAGTATCACACACAGTACACAATGCCGGATCCGTGATATGATCAAAATTAAATTAAAAAAGAAATCCTTGCAACCCTTTGATATTTACACATTTTCAATGAAATCTAAGAGACTTGAAAAGAGTATTTAAACGATTTCGGAGAACACATTTAAACTTGGGATCTTTAAACATCTACAAAAAAAATTTCAGCGCATTTTATCTTCAAACGCCTTGAATCAGGCCTGCGGCCTAGTTCAGAGTAGAAATGTAGCATTTGTAATAATGAGTAGCATGTTGATGGCAGTTAGTACTGATAACATGGGGTAGATAATTGAATTTACAGTTAATTAGCCTTAGGGGAGTGGTGCAGCGTGAAATGTGACGTGGTCCTGTGTGCTGCACGTGCCACATATGCCATGCATTATGTTTGATGCAATTATCTGATGCTTGATGCACTGTGATGCATGATTTGATGCTTGGTTTCTTGCCACACGCAATCCGTAAATACTATCTCTACATAACTGATTTTGTAAAAGGAGAAACACATATTAACGTTGGGAGTACATACTACGCATCTACAACAATAAAATATTTGGGTACTTCCATTAAAATTAAGGTTTTTTAATATCTTTACTCACACAAGTTTTTTTCATACTAAATTCCATTTTGTTTTCTTCATCCACAAAAGTTTCGTCCGAAGAAATTCGATTGTAAACACAGCTTGAATAAAATAAAAAACCTTAGTAAAAAAAAACAGAGGCGAGGCAACGGACACAGCAACCCTTGGTATCTACTGTCATCCGGCGAAGGCGTTTTGGCTGGCTGGGCCATATACTACGTATGCCTCCCGAGAGCCTTAACCATGCTTGCCTATTTTACATGGCATCAGGTTCTCGGCGTCCTGGTCGTCCTCTGTTGACAATTCGTCGGCAGTTTGCGTCAGAGCTGCGGGACGTGGACTTGACTTGGGAGGATGCACGAGAGCTGGCGGCCGATCGCTTGGCCTGGAGGCAGTTTGTGGATTCCATATGCTCCACATAGGGATCGGATATTTATTTATTTATTTATTTATTTATTTATCTACGCCCGTTGGGCATTTACAAATACATAATATTTTATACAGTAGTTTACAGTACTTATATAAATTTGAAATATAATTAAAATAAAACAAAATAAAATTAAAAACAGAAGAGCCAAAAGAAATAATACGCTGAGAAAAAACTGAAATATTTTTCATAGAATCAAAGTAATAATATAAATAGAATAAAATAAAAATAAAGACAAATAATTATTACATAAAAAATTATTACAAAAATAAAAATTACATAGAATTAAAGTAATTTATTAAGAAGGACTTGAATCTCTGGATATTGACATTAAATAAATCGATTGACCCGCAATGCTCGTTACCCAACCTGTGTAATCTGGGTATAGGAGAATGAACATAATAGTTAGTTCTACCACTGCCACAGTGGAACAGACTTTTCTGTCTAGTACTAACTGTAGGTACTCTAAACTTTATTCCACCGAGCAACTCAGGGCAATCGATCGTTGAATGTAAGATATGGTAGAGGAATACGAGATCTGTCATAACTCTCCTGTCACTAAGGGTTATCAAGTTGGTCTCCTTTAGAAGAAACTTGTAATCAATGAGTTCTGTGGCAATGTGGTAATATTTACTATTTACAAATCTTAAAAACTTATGTTGTACTCTTTCAATAGCCTTTATATGAATATTGTAGTAAGGAGACCACACCACTGAGTTGTATTCCAACTGGCATCTCACTAAAGCATTATAAAGAATTTTAACACATTTAATGTCTTTAAAGTCCCTCACTGTCCTTAACACAAAACCTAACATTTTCATGGCTTTATTACAAATGGTATCTATGTGTAAAACAAATGAAAGATTTGTATCAAATATGACTCCAAGGTCTTTAATAGACTTCACCTCCTCAAGAGGGATATCATTAAGAGAATATTGGAATTCGATCCTGTTTTTCAACCTGTAAAAGCTCATTTTACAGCATTTTGATACATTCAACTTAAGTTTATTGACTGTACACCAATTAAACAAGTTATTCAGATTTTCTTGAAGGATTAGACAATCATTTAAACACTTAATCTCTATATACATCTTCAGGTCATCGGCAAACAATAACACTTCAACACCGCTAAAAATCTTAACTATATCATTGATAAAAAGTATAAATAGAATAGGACCTAAGTGAGAGCCTTGTGGCACTCCACTTGTGGCTTCAAATACATAAGATTCAAATGAATGTATTTTAACACAAAGTTTTCTCTTACTAAGGTAAGATTTGAGCCAAATAAGGATATCACTGTTCAAACCCATTAATCGTAATTTTTCGAGCAGCGTTGAATGGTGTACCTTGTCAAAAGCTTTACTGAAGTCAGTGTATAAAGAATCAACTTGAGATTTCCTTGAAAAACAATCTACAATGAAATTTCATAGATCAGCAGATTAGTAAGGGTAGACTTTCGTGGTACAAAGCCGTGCTGATACGGGGTAATAATGTGAATGACATGTTTTAACAGTTTATCTAGGATAATACTTTCGAATAGTTTTGGTATTGTAGAAAGAATACATATAGGTCTATAGTTTGAAACGTCTTTTTTATCTCCGTTTTTGAATATAGGAGTTAAGTTACTATATTTCCACGCATCGGGGAAAAAACCAGTTGATAGGGATTTTTCTCAATAATATTTTCAATGGGTATGCAATTTCGTTAACAGTACGTTTTAAGAATATAGGAGGGATATTATCAGGACCAGCAGATTTGCGCTCATCCAGGGTTTTTATCTTGTTTATAATATCACTCAATGATATATTTATGCTAGGAACATTTAACACATCACTTATTGAAAGAGAATTTAAGTCTGTAATAGGAGTATCCACATCATAAACAGTTTTGAAAAAATCAGCAAACAAATTCACTATTGATTCCAGTTTATCGCTATTTTTGTTTCCAAAAAACATAGAATTGGGATAGTTTGATGCCTGTTTACGTAGTGAATTTGAAAATTTCCAGAATTCTTTCATATTACTAGGGATTGAGTTTTCTACATTGCAAATATATAATCGGCGTAGCATTTTTTAGATAGCAATTTACATTTAGATCTAAGAGCAGAAAATTTTGTGTATGATTCAATAGAATTCGTCTCCTTGTATATTTTATGGGCGATTTTTTTATCAATCACACATTTTTTTGTTTCCTTGTCAAACCAAATAGGAAAATTATTTTCTTTAAGTATAAAAGTGGGTACATGGAGACTAATTACGTTGTTTATTTTAGTATAAAAGTGATCAACCTGAGCGTTAAGTTCTAAATTGATATTGAGTAGATCAGACCAGTCGATGTCAGTCAAATCCTTAATAATATTACAATAGTCTGCCTTAGTAAAGTTGTGTTTCTGTGTGTCTGATTTAATACGATGACATGACTCATTGACAACTACAATACATTCTATACATGGATGAAATGGATCTATACTAGAAGTTAATGTATCTTGAGATGGATAAAATTTAAGTTCAGGGTCACTAGAGAAAACAAGATCCAACTGTCGGCCCATGAAGTTATAAACAGTATTTGCTTGCGTAAATCCCATATAGTTGACCATATCTAAAATCACACGAGCACTTCCAGAATTTGTGGTGTTGGGTTGATTGACGTCATTCCATTCACAGCTTGGTAAATTATAATCTCCTGTTATTATGAATTTTGCATCCGGTATTTCGTCTTGATATACTCAACGTCTTCCGTGTGGTTTATATAGACGTGGGAAGCACTTGTTGGTGGGATATATACACACCCGATTATGATTTTACTTCTTGCGGTACTGATGAGAACAAAGATTTGTTCTACATTTGTTGATTTTATGGGGATTTTTGACGAGTTTAGTTTGTTGGATACGGCAATTAATACTCCCCCACCTCTCGATTTATTACTTGTATCAGGATTTCTGTCAAATCTGTATGTGTTGAAAAGAGTGAAACTTAGTTCTTCGGACATAATACCATTGTCTAGCCAGGTTTCCGTTAAGGCGTAAAACATTATAATCTAACACAGGTATTTTTGTTCTTAAATCGCTTAGCTTTGTCTTCAGACCCCTTACGTTTTGGTAGTAAATACATAGATTATTTTTTTTATTTAGTTTTTTGTCTGCTTTTTTACAGACTAAGGAAGATATATATTTATTGGAAGTTTATTTAGCTTAAAAAAAATTTGTTCTCGATATTTCTCGTTTTTCAGCAGCCAGACGAGCAGGGCAGTTAGGAGAGCCTGTGATGTGATTTGCAGGTTTTTTGAAGTATGTACAAGTCGCGCAGATTGCGGTTTCATTCTTGTGCGGGCATGATTCTTTTAAGTGACCAGTCTTGGCGCAGTGGTAGCAAGTGTATTCTTGAGAAGGACACCGGTTGGCTAAATGTCCGTAAATGTGGCATTTCCCACATCTATAACTGTCTATCCAGTCACGTACTTTGTGTATTTGCCAGTCGATGGCTAAGCTGGAATGGCTTACAAGAACGTGGCGAACCTTGGGAGGAACTTTGTAGATGTGCATGCAATTTCCTGTACGTTCGTGGACCGGTTTTGTGTGAGAATGCAACATTCCCATTCAGCTCCTCCAAAGACAGCCCAGTTTCCTGACTCGTTTGGAGATGGATGGCTTCAATTATTACAGCAGCCGTTGTATCTTGGGGTAAACCGCTTATACTGATTCGAGGCATACGATTTTGAGCCAATGTTGCCTTCAATCCCTACCTTGGGTAAGGCAGGAGCATTAACCAAAATGGCGGCTTCCGTTTCCGTACGGGGGTGAACTATGAGGCCACCATTCCGCAGTTCCTTAACTTCAGTCACTCTGATTCCTAGTGTTGCGGGGTTGACTGCTTGCTTTAACGAATCCAGTGTATTAATGTTAGAAGAAGCATCTGACGGAAAAACAAAAACGGCTGGCCTAGCAGGACCCAATGGGGTTTCCATTTTCGGTAAGGGTGGGATTGTGGTAGATTGATTTATGCTTGTTGAGTACAAAATGCTTCGCGTAGTCCTTCAATCTTTCCATAGGCGACTGAAAGTTTAGACGCCATGCTGCCAACATGGGCCATTATATCAAGGGAAAAAGTGCATACTTTGGATTTAATTTCAGCATTAACCCTTTGTTGACTGGAAATTAAATTTTCCATTTCACCAAGAGAGTTTCTGATAAGAAGGATTTCTTGAATCTCATCATGTTTTATTTCCATCTGAATTATAGGAGCAGATGGCTGGGATGTATAAAAAGTTGAGGGTGGAGAATGTAGTAGAGACATGTTTTTTATTTTATATTTTAATAGTATCAGCACCGTACTAGTAAAAGAAGCGAGTTTTATCAGCACAGGATGACAGTTCGTAGTTATTATTTGTTTGTGACTATAAGAGACATCTATTGGAGCGAAGAACTAAATTAAACTAGAAGCACAGATGATGGCACTCTTTAGATATTTCTAC
Source organism: Micrasema minimum (assembly GCA_022494985.1). NCBI lineage: Eukaryota > Metazoa > Arthropoda > Insecta > Trichoptera > Brachycentridae > Micrasema > Micrasema minimum. The sequence continues at coordinate 20,249 of JAGVSP010001603.1, forward strand.
TGTCCCACAGATGGCGTTAAATCTGACATCAACAGTGCAAGGAGATTAGGCAAATATTTTGTTGTAAATTTTTAGAATGTCAAAAACAAAACTCACGTTTTTATCACTAAATTAGAACAATTCACAAAAAAAAAAGCCGAGGATGAGTTCACCAACTATATTATGAGATATTTATAATGTTTTTATGAATTTTCACTAATTATTTTAAGATTTTTGACAGTTTATATATGAAGCAAAAAAATATGTGTTGTCCAAAAGAACGTAGGTAAGGTAATGGTATGGTATATGGTATATGGTAATGGATATGGTATAATGAATGAAAAAAAAAACAACAACAAAATTGGCACCTCGAAAATCGAACTCGTGACCTCATAGTGTTACCAAACATGCTTAACACTACACCATGAGACAGATAACGAATTAAAAATATCATTCAAAAAGGTTCGAATTCATTTTATTTAAGGATCATAATAAAAATATTTTTTATAAAATATATAATATACACACATTGCTAGGTAATTAATGATTACTTTAACAAACCACTATTGCTTTAAAATATTCCGAGTGTAAAATGTTTTCACGAAGTTAGTTTGCATTTCCAAAAATAAATAATAATTATTCTGTTGATTGAAGCGTCTTATTTTTGACACCAATACATTTCAGTTCATATCTCAAATCGATATATTTAATATCAGAAGATTTTGAGATTTTGCAAACATAAAACCGTATAACCTCACTACCTGCAGTCGCAAAAGTAAACTGTGGTTTAAGTCGTATTTCTGTCTCATCTACCCTTAAATTATTTATACAGGAGGAAACGAGGTAGTAGCATCAGAAATGCTGCTGGAACTATGTGTAATATCTCAGGATTAAGGTTGAAACTTCTATTGTTAAGAAGTCTAGTAATCCTGAAGAGAGTTCGATTTTATATTATTTTTGTGAAAAAGCATTCCATGCTCCTTAGAATTGGAACTCAGGTATTTGATGGTCGATTGGAATTGAACGCGTAAGAAGTTTTTAATGATTTTTTCTACTAAAAATACCACGATTCAAATCTAACGGGAGATTGATTTCAGATTTCCCGCGTTATTTGCTTATCTTTCTTTACAGTTTACTCTGAAGCCATCCTTTAAGAGACCCCACTTTGTAATTTGCAACTGTTTATATTTTGGATATAAATGGAACAAAACAATATAAGGGCAGGTCTCAGGATAATCTAATTGGAAAATCCCTATAATATTTCGAATCAATAATAATTGGCGTCGAATTTTTTTCTTTTATTGACATTGTCATCTTCTTATGGAGAGGACACAGATTCCACAAACTTCTTCTAAGTTAAACGATCAGTCGCCTGATCCGTGCATCCCACAGTTCGGACTTAAACTCAGTACCTAATAATTGTTAGAAGTGTCGCTTAGAATTAGAATGCCGCAATCCTGATATTTTTTATAATAGAAAACCATTTTTACGTATATTCATGGCATACGGGTATTTTTTTTTAGTAAAGTTTTTTTCCGAAGGTACTTAAAATACAATAAATTACATTTTCGACAATATTGTGCGAATTTGTCTAAGGTCTGTGCGCGGGCAACACCAAGCGTTGGTGGTAAAGGTGCTCCGATATGCTGCCGGTCGAAAACAATATCTCTTCTCTTCCGATCGCCACCGGAACGACCGACACCTCTATCTAAAATCCCGATAGAGCGCCACTCAGCCAGCGCGCCGTGTAGGAAATATATCGCCAATGTATCAAATATAATATCTTGGAATATGGAAATAAACCAACTGCTGTAAAATCAAATGGGAGTTCTTCTTTATCACCCCGCTGCATATAACGACAAATACAATACTCGGAAGTAATGTCAAACTTAAGATACCTACTTCTTTTTAACAACATTTTGAAATGAATTCAAATACTTGTAGACAAATTACTGGATTATACTCATGCTGGGCTGACATCAGATATTATTGGTATCCCAACAGAGACAGAGAAACTCTGGAAACGAATGTGGGTTATCTAGGCGTTTACAGGGCTTATGACCTGTCATTGGCTGGGTTAAGTGGCCACTTGACGTACTACAACATTCCCCATTCCGCCCATCATCTGATAACCATATATGACAAATTTTTGGAACTACTATATATTGAACTTGTCTTCGTCGTTCCGCTTTACAGAATTTTTCTATGTTGGTGTCATCTGTTGAAAAGATTGTAAAAAATTTTTTTGGCAATCATCTTTATTAGTGTAGGTAAGGCTCTACCGACATTCGTTTCCATAGTTTCTCTGTCTCTGTTGGGATATCAATAATATTAAGATTCTTCCTTTAATAGTAAATTTTAACTTTATTGCATTATAACTAATTTATACTATGGTTAGTTTTTAGTTTAATAAAAAGAGCTCTTAAACCACAAATAAGCCAATAAAAAATGAGAAATAATCTATAATTAAGTTTCAAAACAAAAGTAGAGACAGAACAATTATAATTTACTGCCACCGCTTTTCACTATCTGCGCCTAAAAGTTCATAGGGTACTTAATTGGTACACCAATTGCGGTGTATATTGATAATTTATTAGACGAAGGCAAGATGATTAGTCTTAAGCTTTAAAGCCAGTCCTAGGGATGAGATATGTAAAATATATATATATATAATATATATATATATATTTTACAAATATATATATTTTACATATATTAAAGTTGGGAATTGCTGAACCAATTATTAAATCTTAGGTTCAATAGTATTCCAAGATACCATCGCGACGAAGAAGAATGTACAAATATTTTATCTGATGTGAAAAATATAACCTTTCATCAGAAGCAGAAGCTTTTAGGAGTAGTTCAAAGACAAAGGTTTAGTTGGGTAAGGGTAAATATAAAAGGATCATACGCTATCATGTTAGAATGAAAGTAATGAAGAGAGCTTTGGATAATGCTTGTTCATTTAGGAACAACTATCTACTACTACTATAACTTTCCCTTGTCCGTACCTAATTTTGCATAAGGCACTGCATTCGTACACCAAGTGCATTGAATCTGGATAATTTTGTTACATGAAAAAAAAATTAACTTTTTAAACTTTTAAAATTTTCATCTTCCTATAATAATTTAAAAAAATAAATAAATTACAGATAATTCAACGATGTGACAATATCTATATTATTTTATCATCATTTCGTACATGGTTTTACTGCACTTTAATTACAGAATTACATAGCATTATAATTTACAATGAACACATTTAATGTTTTTTTTTGTAATATTGTTTTAAAAACCTTGTTTAAATTGGATATTATTAAGACCAAATATATCATAATTATTATATTATTCATTCTCCATATCAGAACAGGAACAAATTAATACAAACCCGTCATTGGTTTTATCTAGGGCCAGGAGTATTTAGACTCATTTGAAATGTTGTTTAATTTTGAAAATATTTTAAGGTTACATAGAATTATGTTTGAAGGATGTATAACTCATTAGTTGCATTAATCATAAAACAACGAAGGAACATTCATCACCGGGCCCATGTGACTGACATCTGATGAAAAAATGAAAAAAATACCAAAAAGGGTTGCGAAAAACTGTGATTTCATTACGTTGTGAATAACGGTAGGTTCTAGGTTATACGAGTACTTTCAAAAACTCTTACGCGGAGAGTAACAATTTATATGAATTTTTAATACGGGTGAATGTCTGGTGTACGTTTTTTTGACATATCGATCCTCATCTTGAAACCTTCGTTTTGAAAATAAGTGAGTTTGCGTGGTACTGAAAAAAATTGTCCCTTTACTTCTTAAAAATAACACAAAATAGGTTCTTTATAGTAAAGTAACATGAACCTTTTGAAGAATAGACTTTTGTAGTACTAACAATTTATCAAAAAGTAAATAGTAGTTATCTAGGTGATGTTTATATGTTTAAAAAAAACATCAATTAAAAGAACTTAGATTTGAAAGGTATTTATATAACGAATTATTCATAAAGATTCCAATCATTCAATAATTTTTATTATTTATCAGTTTGTCCGCCTAGTAGTGTAGCTGTAGCGCGTTGGGCTGCCATGCACGAGGTTGCGGTTTCGATCATCGATGGGGGTCAATATGAAATATTTATTTAAATGTGATTTTCACATATTTTTTTTTTCGTTTATATAAATTGTCGGTTGACACGGTAATGCAGAACAGCGTCCATATGATACTTGGACTGGTTCTGAAGCATAAGACTGATCATCTTACCTTCATGAAACGAATGACTAGAATTCACTGCATTTGGTGTACCAATGCAGGACCCTATGCACCATTGGATGCGAATAAGGGAGAGTAGTAGTAGTTGTAGTTAGCGATCAAAGTTATTAAGTCTTTACACATAATATGTAAAAACGACTTTTATTTGTATTCATTAAAACACAGTTAAAAAAAACATCATAATTTAATTTACCTTTTCCTTAATCTGTTTTAAAGACCATTGAGTCTTTTTTCAGTCCAGCACAACTCTACCGATTTTTTAAAGCTAATCCATGAAATTTAATACACTCAGTTTTAACTGGAAAAAGTGGAAGAAAAGAAGGTTAAATACGCGACCAAATGCTTTCATTGCCCCTATCACTGTCTCGGCTCTAAGATTGTCAAAAACACATTCACCCCAACCTGCTCAAGGAGCTGGCCCAAATTTACAGTGATAGGGATATTAGTAATTCTACCTCTTTTAAGTCGTTAGTTACAACCACCCTCCGCCCAACCGCAGCCTCCCGCCCGCCCTCTAACGCACGGTACTTATTCATTTAACCAAAAATAAGAATATTCTTTTTTACAAATAATAGATTTACATAGATTTTACAATATTCTGTATTATTTGATAGTATTTTTTTTACCCCCCATATATAAATTTGGGCCTATGTAAAACAAGATATATTTTTATATTTATATACTTTTATACGTACCTAAATACCAAAAAATAATTTTTCACTGTCATTTTGCATCTAAAAAGACACTTTTGCTTTATCGAAACTCATCCAATTTGGTTTTTTAATTAACTGAACAATCTGAACCTCCATTGAGCTAAAATAAATTGTCGTTGAATGGGTCGCGTTTTTTGTTTACGAAATAATGTTTATCTATCCCTCGTAGTTTTAGATTGCAAATAAACTGGACTATCCATTACTTCGATTCATTTATCATTGAGAAGCTGTGGATAACGAGTGGCTAGAAACACATCTTATAAAATATTTCAAATATAAAAAAAAAATCTTTTAAAGCTGAAAAATTAATTAATATGTAGCAAATTTTTAAGTTAGTCTAGTGTCCTCCAACCATTTTTCTACGTTGTTTTGGAATGTTATGATTAAAAAAATGTTAACTTTTTAGCTGTCTTTTTAAATTATAAATAAATGTTTTTTTTTTGTTCTACGTGATTTTTATTATCAAGTTAGTGACAATTGTTTCGCCTTGTAAGGGCATTATCAAACTGTGGCGTTGAAACATTTACATCTTATTTTATACAATATAGGCTTATTAGTTACAGTTTTTAAGAAAAAGGGAGAGTTTTTTTAAGAAATTACTTGACTAGTGAGTAGGTAAAGCAATAAAATTCACCCAAAAAGAGATTAAACACCAACTGAAATCAGGAATTTAGTAAAAATCCACAGATGTTCCTCTCCCTATTCTTAAAAACTGTAACTAATAAGCCAAAATTGTATAAAATAAGATGTAAATGTTTCAACGCCACAGTTTGATAATGCCCTTACAAGGCGAAACAATTGTCACTAACTTGATAATAAAATCACGTAGAACCAAAAAAAAATCGTTTTTTGATTTTAACATAAGATATCATGGAGTTCTACAAAATAAATGCCATATCAATCTATAAATAAGGAAATGAAAATCCAAAACTACTTAAACAATTTAATGTTATTAATTATTCATTCTACCATATCCGCTCCCTATGTGGAGTATATGGAATCCACAAACTGCCTCCAGGCCAAGCGATCGGCTGCCAGCTCCTGTGCATCCTCCCAAATCAAGTCCACGTCCCGCAGCTCTGACGCAAACTGCCGACAAAAATTGTCAACATTGGACGACCAGGACGCCGAGAACCTGATGCCTTGTAAAATAGGCAAGCATGGTTTAGGGTCTCGGGAGGCATACGTAGTATATGGCCTAGCCAGCCGAAACGCCTTCGTCGGATGACAGTAGATACCAAGGGTTGCTGTGTCTATTATTTAATGTTAAATATAGTATAAATATGATACTACGGTGGTAGTTATTTATTTTTAATTTATTTTCACATATTTGTGAGGAAACGCGTAAATACAAATTTAAATAAATGTGTACATACCGAGATTAGAAGAAGTAACCTACTGAAGGGGGATAACGAACCCACCATCCACCCGCAGCTATTATATAGTCCTGGGGGACTATCTTTCAGCTGCACATAGAGGAAAAATATTCTACTATTTCGTCTACTCTAAGAAGTAACCTACTATGATTTCCAAAAATTTGAAAAGCTTTTTGATAACTTAATATTTTAATTTTGATTTTATCTCTATTTGTCATGAAAAATAAAAAAGCTGAAAATAAAAAAATATTTCGTTATTTTTCCATATATTTTTAAAAAGTATTCCTTTTTCAAAATTTCTAGATTTCAGCGGAGTATTATTTAAAAGTGAAGAAAATTTATTTTAGAATTCGTTTCTAGCCGCTCGTATGGCAAGAAGGCGGAAAACTTGTTTCACACGACCCAAAAAGTTAGACGCTTTGGTAAAAAGTATTGTCCGTGTGAAACAAGAACTACTATAGCGGGACCGCGATATCATTTATCATGTGACAAGACCAGTTCTATTTATGGTTCTACAAGTATTGCACTGGATAATGAGCCACCTGCTAACATAAAAAGATTTTCGTATGAATTTTAAGAGAAAAACCTACCAGAATGGGTAGGCATTTTTTAAAACAAATGAGGCTTTTTAGGTAATAAATACCTTCAAAACACCTAATTTAACACATTTTAATGGGGGGTGGCCCACTGATAGAGTTGCGGACTTTGAGTCTAGAGGTCCCCAAATTTAATTTTAGTTAAGCTAGACCTCACTGAAAGTATTATATAACATAATTACCGAGTCAATGTTCACAAATAAAAATTTGTGCAAATATCAATTTAAGAGAAGTGACATTCCATACTTTAAAAATATTACCGCGTCTGAGGTGTCTAGTTACCTACTACGTAACTTATCAATAGGGGTCTACGTCATCACTAGACATCTACGTCACACGTTTCGTGTATTGGCCTAAGTACTGGAGTCTTAAGACGGTAAAATTTGATAATAAATGGTGTTATGAAATTAACGGAAACGTATATTTTTTGAAAATTTGTATGGAAGCGCCCCTTGTAGTGAATTCTTTTTTGAAGGATTGCATAGATATATTTTTTAAATAAAAATAGTAATCTTATTTACTAAAAAGTAGTCATTTAACACAAATTCGTGTCGTGGTATTTTAACATATATTTTTAACATACATTTTTCAAAATAAAATTTTTGCCCAGAAGTTAAACAATCTAGCAAAAAAAAAAAAAACATTTGTTCATACTACTACTACTACTACTAATTTCCCTTATCCACACATGTACTAATGCAGTGCATTAAGCACTGCATTAGTACACCAAGTGCAGCGTAATAATTTGTTCCACCTTTTTAAAAATAAACAAGCGGCTAAATCTTTGATAAATAATCTAGCAAAAAAAATATAAAACATTTGTTCATACTACTACAAACTACTAATTTCCCTTATCCACACATGTACTAATGCAGAGCATTAGGCACTGCATTAGTACACCAAGTGCAGCGTAATAATTTGTTCCACCTTTTTAAAAATAAACAAGCGGCTAAATCTTTGATAAATTTATTACCTTATTACTGAAATCGAATTTAATTTACAGAGTTTTTTAATTTTTCAGGTATTCTTCTATTTACTTATTTTATGTTATAAGCATTTACACATTTGGTTAGTTAATAATAATACCTACTTAAAAACTACTTTTGGAACTACCAAAAAAAACGTAGTTTCATTCTAAATTGTCGGAAAAATAATATTTAAAAAAAATTTTTAGGATGTTTTAATTTTTTGTACTCACAAAGCGTACTCGGTGTGCATTAAAAAAAAGCTGTAGGTAAAATTAACTAAAAATTCGTGACTTAAAATCGTAAAAAAGGTTTCGAGTTAATAAACGACAGTCATTCCATATTCAAACCGTCGATTACTCCGCGCGTACATTGCCTTTAAATTTATACTCTGTGACGTCACAGGTCCGCCGCAATTGATGACGTAATTAAACGTTAAATCGCCCGCCAATAGGAATGCAGATACTGCAATACCCACTCTTGTAAATTTATGGGGGAAAATATTTGAACAAAAATATTCACAAAATTCGAAATCGCGCTTCATTTTAAAAAGGATTATCATTTCGGATTTTTTAAATCGCTGAAATTTTATTCCATTTAAATTTTTTGAAAATTACTTGAAAGGGTTATATGAAGTGATTTTCCGTAGCAAAAACACGCAATTGAGATAAAAAAATATGGAAAGAAGATCATTTTTTGTTTTGAAAATGTATGAAATTTTGTTTTAATAAATTATGTACAATTTATTGGTACTTACAATTTTTGGTATTCACAATTTTTATTTTAAATTTTAAGAGAATTATATAGTGATGTACTTGTACAATCATTGATATATTTGTGTGCAAGGGCGAATTTATTGTTGTTTACAATTCAATATCTTCCAACCAACCCGTGTTTAAAAAAAGTACTTTGAATGTTTTGTTTTGTCCAAGTATGCGTACAATTTGAAATCTTCGCTTATACTCAATATTATATACACACAAATATATCCTACAATTTTGGGACTGCTTTTAAATAGTCGAAAATAACAGAGCCAAAAAACAGAAAGCAAGTGTATTGAGTGTGAATTGAACCTAGATACTGTAATGCGGAGTCCGCGAATCTACCACTAGACCACAACCAGGTCAGTACCAAAGTACAATAATATAACACAAATTAATGTACAACTTGTACAATTGGGTTCTTCCCGATTTTTTAATTTTTATTTAAAAAAATTGATTGAAAAATTACAATATCAAGAGAATTTTTAATTTTTTTTTACGATGTCATATGAATTTTTTAGCGCGGTTTGAAATAGCACTTTTTCAAATCGCTCGCAGAATCCTTCATTTGGCGCGCATGCGGTGTGACGTCACAGCAATATAGGCGCTCACTTCGTAATGAATTTCACGCCTTTCATGGTAGACGGGTATGACGTCATTAACCAATAACGGGCGTTAAAAATCATTCGTATTTTCGTGTTTTTAAAACATAAATTTATAAATGAAAACAACATTTTTGATCATTGTGTTTTATATCGTTGGAATTGTAAAAATATACTTTAAATATTTATAACGTTTTTAAGAATATTCGTGTTATCGGGAAGAACCCTATTGTACATATATTACAGACAAAAGACAGTTTAAATAAACACCTATATCGAAAGGTTAGCACCGTGTACCGTGTATCCATCCGGATAGTAGCGAATATCCTAATCCCGTCCCCAGCCGTTAAGTTTAGGGGCTCGCGATAACCAGAGGCTGGAGAGGGAGGGAGGAAAGGAAACCGCAACCAACATAGACCGAACAACTCTCGGATTAGGACTGGGCCGATAAGTCCTCGGACGTGACCGGCTCGGAAAACGGCAGAGAGTAAAACTTTGAATATTTTCTCAAAACAGCTGCAGATTTTTTTTGGAAATGAGGTAGAATTAATTTTAAACTATAATGAGAATCGCCCGTTCATCGATCGGTCCATTTAGCCTATAAGAAATATATATTTAACACTAATTTCACAGGGATCCACGGTACGAAATACATTTTGACAAAAGACAATGCTAATCAGGCGATTATGAGCCTTAAGCGCACTTTATACGGGACAGTAAACTGTTCAGTTTCTTGTGCAGTCTGAAAACTGTTCCGTATAAAACGAGAACTGTATAGAAAACTGCATTGCCGACGCCGACGTCAAAGAAAATATATCTTTTTACGTACTAGAGAAAAATAAAAAATAAAAAACGATGTCTTTACATGTTAATCAGTACCAAGTATCCCCTGATGCGACCCTATCGGTTGCCAGGAGAAGTTAAAAAAAAATTGTTTTCCGTAGGTACTAGAGAAAAATAAAAATGTTTTTTTTTTCTGAATCGTTGGAACTGATCGTCACTTAATAAAAATAAACAAACATAACCAAAATGTAGCTTGATTTTAAAAAAATAAAAAAAAATTGGTGTTAGTATGCATAGTCATCGATGATATATTCGACTCTTTGAGCAACAAATGTAGTAAAAGCCAAAACTTATTTAGGCCAAAATGACTTTAACAATCCTTCTAGCAACCAATATCGTAAAAGCCATTTTGGCCTAAATGAGTAATGGCTTTTGCTACATTTGTAGCTCGAAGCTCGATATATTATGCAGCTGTGTTATTTTTATTTTACACCAGCACTAACATTTCAACAATATACAGGGCGTCCCAAACTTATGGGACATGAAGGGGAAGTACCTTAAATATCGTAGATAGTGTATTTGCTGAAACAAGACTTTATGTTACTTTTAAAAGTTAGTAATTCTGCATTCATAGATTTTCTAAAAATTACTTGCTTCGTCTGGGAATCGAACCGACTTAAATGTCCAAAAAAAATCAACCTACTTTTATGATGCCAATCAAAAGAATAGCTAAAAAATAATAACTTTGCTGAAGTAACATAGTATTTTAAAAAAAAAGGAACAACATGAAATTAATCATTTTAATCAAATTAAAAACATACATGAAAGTGCCGTAGTCAATTAAGTATAAATAAATAAGAAAATCTATGAATGCAGAATTACTAACTTTTAAAAGTAACATAAAGTCTTCTTTCAGCAAAATACACTATCTACGATATTTAAGGTACTTCCCCTTCATGTCCCATAAGTTTGGGACGCCCTGTAAAAGATAAAATTCGAAGCTGAATAAGTCCAATCGGGAAATTTAAGAACTTGCAAATGTTTTCCAGACAAAGATATTAATATAGTAAAATGATCAAGATATACTGCACTCGGTGTACTGATGCAGTATCCTATGCACCATTGGTAAAGTAGAAGTGGTAATATTTATTATAAATTATTATATTGAGTTTTAGAATTGTATTTTTATTTATATGTATTTTAATTTTTTTGTGCGCTAGGGTATGTATTGTGTAGTTTTATTTTTAGTTGAATTTTGTATTTATGCACCTACTGACGAGTTGCAGTAGGCAACTCAGTAGGATATGTATTGTTTTCTTTTATGTATATATTGAAATAAAAAAAAAAAAAAAAATATTTACCTAATAAGATCCGAAAATTCCTGTGAGCTAAATTAATCAAACATGTTTTAGCAGAAAAAACGTAAAATTAACTTAGCGGATTATATATTTTTTTTAAATAATAAAGTTGATAATTAAGATATTTTTAGTATGTACCTGGAGCAGATTATACAAATCAAGGAAAAATGTAAAGTTCTTGGAGCAAGATTATCTTTATGGAAAATATACGTAAGGTTTAATCCATTAGCGGATAATTTAATTAATCTCAGAATATAATTCCTTTCTTAAGAAGCAGCTAATTGGAAAACGAAGACGCGCAATTAGAGAATGACGTAAGATAAAACTGTGACGACATAGCTTCTAAAATTAAAACTTAATGTAGGTAGCTAATTCAATTACACTGCGAGACTTCATAGAAATACTTCTACTTAAAAAAAACTACATTTGTAATATCATGCAGTCTAGTGATTTGGTTGGCGGACTCCAGAATATAATCTACTTTCCCTTATCCGCACCTAATGGTGCACAGGGCACTGCATTGGTACACCAAGTGCAGTGAATCTTGATCATTTGTTACATGGAAGCAAGATGATCAGTCTCACGCATCAGTGCATATTATGATATAAAAACTAAATCCTTAAAAATGTTAGGGTTTGTAAATAGGATAACCAAACCATTCAAAAATCCTCAATCGGTAAAAATTTGATATTATTCATTAATAAGAAGTATATTAGAGTATGGCTGTAATATTTGGAGTCCACATTACTTGAAATATGATAACCTTGTTGAATCTGTTCAGAGAAAAATGCTCAAGTTGTTATCATTTTAGTGTGGATTGCGTGGCCATCTCCGTTCTTATGAGAGTCAACTTGAGTACTTTAATATTTTACCTCTGAAAACGAGGAAATGTTTGTCTGATCTGATATGCCTCTATAAATTTGTCAATGGTGGTCTAGATACTGTAAAATGCGCGATTAAGACGCCATAGAACATTTTTTGTTGAGCTTATTAAGAATAATATGGCATATTTCAAACCCTTATTGCGCATGTGTAGGTTGTATAATACAATTGAATGTAATAAAATTGATATTTTTGTGAATAATCCAACCTATTTTAGAACTACATGTCTAGAATTATTATTAGTAAATACATAATAAAATAGTAAAAATATTTCTTAAAGATATTGATTATTGTTTATATGTATTATATATATTATGTACGTATGTATTTGTTTTATTTTAATTATTTTTATATTTTTTTCTTTTTAGTTTATAAATAGTTTGTAAACATTTAATAATTTTATAATAAATATAATTTTCACCTGTATACAGGGTGTCCAAAACTTATGGGACATGAAGGGGAAGTACCTTAAATATCGTAGATAGTGTATTTTGCTGAAAGAAGACTTTATGTTACTTTTAAAAGTTAATCACCCTACTTTTATGATGCCAATCGAAAGAATAGCTAAAAAACTTTGCTTATGTAACATAGTATATTTAAAAAAAGGAACAACGTAAAATGATTGAGTCAAATTTCAAGAAAGTTATTTATTGCCGACGACGAAGTTCGAAAAGTAGCGATATTATCATTCCAAAGATAGCATTGATTATTCGTAAATAAGTACCCACTTCATAAAATACTAACATAGTTTTCCTTATTATAAGTGCACGTGTAGATAAAATGATAAAACTTAGTATTTCAATATGTCCTCTGTAAGCTAGACAGAAGGCAAATTTAAAACAAAAATAATGTTGTTGTTAAATTTGAAGATGGAACAGTTTATGAGAGCGTTTGTTTGAATGCATACTTTTTAAAATATTTTAAAAAGAACTAAGTCGGTTCGATTCCCAGACGAAGCAAGTAATTTTTAGAAAATCTATGAATGCAGAATTACTAACTTTTAAAAGTAACATAATGTCTTCTTTCAGCAAAATACACTATCTACGATATTTAAGGTACTTCCCCTTCATGTCCCATAAGTTTGGGACGCCCTGTATATGTAACTGGACAGAAATCTGTATATGTACAGAAAATAAATAAATAAATAAATTTGCCCCCATCGGGAATCGAACCAGCGACTCATGCATGGCAGCATAACGCGCTACCGCTCCACCACGAGGAGACAAAAGATATCTACATAAAAAGGATTGCTTTTATGGATCAGGTTTTCTTCTCTCAAATATTACAGTACTACTACTTTCCTTTATCCGTACCCAATGGTGCATAGGCCACAGCATTTATGCGACTAACGCCGTGCATCTTTATATTAAAGTTTGTTATTCAAGGACGTTGGGAAATGTATATAAATAAATATTATAAATAAATATTAATAAATTAATACAGCATAAAAGCTATAAAACTTAAAGTCACAATAATTTAGGCAGAGCAGATTTTATCGAAATGGAAAAGACAAATAAAAACTATTTATCTGAAAAAAAAAGCTGTTTGATAAAAAAAGGAAGACAATTAAGACTTTTCTTTATTCTAATTAAATCGCTTTGGAAATTCTAATAAGAAATCTTAATTTCTAAGGCTATTTCACAATTTTGAATTTATATTGGAAATTTACAATTACTACTATCTTTTATTAGAACTTAATGGTGCATAGGGCACTGCATTGGTTCACCAAGTACAGTGTATATGGATTTTTTCGTCTCTTCGCCTGCAAAATCCGCTAAACATTTTTTTTGGCAAAAATTGTTTTATTGAATATTTTATTATTTTTTTGAATATTCTATTGTTATAATACAAAATCCGACACAAGGTTAAATTGTTTTTGTTTATTTATTTTGTAACAAATCAAAGGTATTTTTTATTAATTTGTTTTTTTTCTTTCTAAAAATTGTTATTTATTTATATTACGTATTAATTATACACCCCTTTCAAAATTAACTGCTGACGCATATGTTATTACACGTGTATATTTATTTATTTTATTTTATTTTGTTACGGAACAATAACAGACAAAAGGATACTAAATATAATACAAAAAAAGATAAAAATATCCCTAGGTAGACCAATTGCCCTTTAAAATTATTTACATCATGCTTAATCGAATGACCAAAACATCATGTTTGTGAAAATGTGACATACACATAATGCTTAAGTAAATATAACACACATATAAAAGCAAAAGTGATCACAAATATCTCAAGGACAACCTTCTCTTGAGCCCATCTACGGAGCTTCCGAAGATGTCCATACCTTCAGTGCTGTCCTTGTGTATTACATTGTACTCTCTGCGCATACGAGAGAGAGGATTGTAATACCCCTGTATTAGAGGAAAAGCGCTCACCTCTGAGAATGTCTGGATTACGCAGAAGTAAATTGGCACGCAGACCGATTTCGCTTATTAGCGTTGTGTAAATTACAACATTCTCATTCCAATAGATTTATTGATTAGATGTTTGTGTCTATTCAAAAAAATCTTTTGCGCCTTTGTGATAGCAGCAATTTCAATTAATAATAAATTTCTGAATTATATAAATAAAACACTGGTGTTTTTAAAATACACCTGTAGATGGACAGTTCTGCGTGTTCGAAACATGTCGTGTTAAAAAATAAACTCAGTGGACAAAAAATCAAAGTGTTTTATTTATCTAATTCAATATGTTATTCCACAATGTTAACGCTGATTCAATAAATAATATATTAATTTCGGGGCTGCTTTGAATAGTCAAAAGGGTGTTCTGCCAGTAAGAAGGAAACAAGTTAGTGCAGTAGAGCGGGTTTACTTTGATCAAAAAAGAAAGCGAAAATTGTGATAAAAAAGGCAAATGAACTCATTTCTGTAGTATATTTTTATGTCTCATCCATGAACTACAAAATACACGTGTATGTTTAAGACACATTTCATGGGTACGAAGTTAAATACTTGCTAAATTTCCCTGATAGTTTTCCTGATTTTTGTTGGCTGCATAATGTACTCGTACATTATTTTTCAATAAGTAGGAAGTCATCATACAGACTAATGTATTTCTGAAAGGACATTTATAATACACTTGGAATGGATACAACAAAATATTAAGTCTAAGAATGTTTTCTTGAAGTCCATATTAATCAGTACAGATAGAGGATATGTAATATGTGATATTGTAAAAATGAGTCAGGCTAACCTAACACAAAATTATAAACGGTAAGGCTACGCTTTTTTAATTAATCAATTTATGTTGCTTTGTGTGGAAAAAACAATAAATAAGTAAAAGTCCACAAATTTGGATGTGTACAAATACTTGTAGACAAATGACTAGATTATACCAATGCTGGGATAATATAAAATATTATTGGTATCCCAACAGAGACAAAGAAACTCTTGAAACGAATGTGGATTATCTAGGCGTTAACAGGGCTTATGATCGGTCATTGGCTGGGTCAAGTGGCCACTTGACGTATTACAACATTCCCCATTCCGCCCATCATCTGATAACCATACATAACATATTTCAGAACATCTATTAGTATGAATTATCAAAAAAAAACAAATTACAACAAAAAAGTCGATGGCTAAATGCTTAATTTTTTCAACAGATGTCACCAGTGAGAAAAATCTCATCGCATGAGGTCTCGGGTTCGATTCCCGACGAGGTCAACACAATTTCAATTTGATTTTCACACAAACATATTTTATATGAAATGGACTAGCGTAAGTCCTATCATCTTACCTTCATGTAACATATTGCCAATATCCACTTCAATAGGTGTACCAATGCAGTGCTATTTGTAATATTGCGTGCAGGTAACGGAAAGTAGTAGGTTGGTTTTCCTTTTTATAATATGTATAAACTTATTCCTCTATGTTTATTTATTTATTTATTTATTCACGCTCATGGGGCTTTTACAAAACAAATGTAAGTATCAGTACCAAAGCAACGCATGTACATACATAATTTAACATAATAATACAGGCATACAAAATATGATTTTAAGATAAAGCAAAAGAAAAACAATAAAATAAAAAAATATAATAATAACTATAATAAAAACTATAAAAAAAAATAAAAAACTATGGACAGTCAATCGAACAAGGATCACTTTTTCGGTGATACACAGTAATGTCGTTAATATTGTTTTTTATCTTATGGTACAGAGGATGAAAATATTTATTTAAGGAAATATTTTGTAAGGTTATGTTTAATCTGCATTTCATTGTTGTGAAAGATATCGATGGTATCACCTAGTTTGTTGCCAATAATTGCTAGCCTATTTCTTAAACTATGGTTATGCATGTAAGTATGGGTTTTTTCTTTTTGGAACAAAGCATTATACCTAGTAGCTCTCTGTGGAACTCGAAAATTTATCAATTCAATTAAATCAACACTGTCAAAAAAAGATATAACAATTTTGTAGAGCAACATAAAATCAAATATGTCTCTTCGGTCACATAGCGATGGAAGTCTTAGTACAGTCTGCAGTGCACTGTAATCAAATGTTGTTTCACTGTTGTTATTTTTATGTATTCTTTAAAAGGCAATTGCGACGTCTATAAATAAATAAATAAATAAATAAAATGTAGTATTGGGTCTCTAAGCGTTGTAATTTTTTTTGCGTCCCGGTAGTTTAGCCTAACACTCGCTTTTCATTCCTAGCATGCATACGTGACTATTGATTGAATGGATAATGTATTCCATATTTGATTCAGATACCGTAAAAGGGGCTACCACCCCCCTCCCTCACTGTGCCCCTCCATATATCATGTAACTACGCGTCCTTTTATTGCACTTATCCATTGTACTGCCTTTGTCACTCAGCTCATATGCAAGATCACAGCTTCTCAAAATGTGTTGCGAGAAAAATGAAAAAAAAAACAATTTATTACATTTCGAAATAAAAACTTAGTCAATGTTTTTGTAAATTTATGTTTTATAATATAAAAAAAATTCCGCACGGACATGGCAGAGAGCTTAATAACAGAAGATAAACGTCAAAAAACACCCGGGCTTGATACCACTTGGAACTGAACCAGGAACCCCTGTAGTGTACGTCTAGCATCTTAGCCACAACATTAATTAAAACGCCAGTTTAAGCATGTATTTTAAATGCTTATATAAATAACAGGATTTGTAGAAAAAATATATTATTTAACTGTTTAATTATGTCCTGTCCTTGTACCTGCTTGCTATTTTTGTTTGATAAAAAAAATAGGAAAGTACAAAAAAGATTTTAAACCTAAAATTTATTCATTTATATGGATTATTAAGGCTCTCGAGAAGCATATGAGGTATATAGAAACAAAAACGGTAGTGTTCACAATCTTAAATTGTTGGTTATCACGACAAAACGTTTGTTTAGTTCTGCCATTCTGACGTTTTTGTTTCAACAACAAAATTAAAATCTAAAATTAAATGGATTAATGCCGTTTTTTTGACAAACAAATATTCTATGGAGAAAATATATAGCTTTCCAAACAATACTTCATATTTAACTCATTTTTGACTGCAGGTGGACACTGCCGCCTTTGTTTCTATATGCCTCATATGTTGTAAGTGGCCGAGCCAACCAAAACGCCTTTGCCGAAAGACGTAGAAATAAAAAAAATTGCTTTGTCCGTTACTTAGCTACAATACGACACTTGGTTTGCATTCAAAATTATTTATTTGTATCCAACATAAATAGTATTTTCTTTGTAGTGGAAAATGTTTGGAAACGCTTGTTTCATATTTTTCCTTATGATAAAATCCCTATTTAACTCACGTTTTTAATGTAACGTATGTTATGTAGGTCATCAAAATAGAAAATGTAACCAGAAGCAAAATATCATTAAATGCATTATACAATTTACATGTAACCGTTTTTTAAAAAGTTTTCACATTGTAAAAAATCAGCCTTTCTCTGGTTTTGAACCATAAAAAAAACATGCTTTCATTGCAAATACGAAAAAATTACCTAACTGAAATAAGTGTATTTAAAATAAATAATTATTACCATCAGAAACTATTACTGGAGGCCATAGGCGTGCAATTAGAAGTATTGTTTTTCTATATGATTCTAATAGACTTTGTCTATGTCTGTTATATTGTTTTCTGTGGGCAATGCCCAAAATAAGTATTTATCTCTTTTGTAAAAAAAATTTGGAAAAAAAACAGAGTGTTCGGTACGGGGCAATCGACTGAACATCCATGTACGTTTGTTTGCAGGATGCCAGGCGCTTAGCGCGTATAACGTAGAAGAGTATAAACAATATAAGTTTTTGAAATTTTCATTTCATATACTTAGAACTACATAACTATTGGAATAATTAATTATTTTTTTATTGTTTTTTTTTTTTTGTTTTTTTTTTTTTATTTCAAAAAGAAACTTTTTTTTTTTACATATTAAACATTAAAAAAACACATATATGTACAATAAAAAAATATGTATATAAACAAAAATCCCACCAAGGCATAGCCTGTTTGTGGGTATACTGTGAAAGTCATACAGTGTGCACGTGGCAAAAGAGAAAGATAAAGTCATATAGAAATGGAAAAATAACAGATAATGTAAACAAGATAGTTAAAAAAAGAAATGGAAAAATAACAGATAATGTAAACAAGATAGTTAAAAAAAGAATGAACACAAGATATTGGTATCTTTATACCGGAAGAAGAAGAGATTGTTATTAGTATTATTTTGATTTCGAAGGTCATTGACCAAATATTCTTAGAGGATAGTCACCGATGATTCCTATATTAAGTACTAGGTATATTGATTCCTGCATAATATACAATTGATTACTCAAATTTGGTCACCGCATTATGCGGTTCATATTAAATCGTTAGAATCAATACAGAGGAAGTTCTTAAGACAATTAACTACAAACTGAGTTTGTCGACTAACAATGTTGATTACAATGCTCTGCAGATTGAACTGAGACTTCCATCGCTATGTGACCGAAGAGATATATTTAATTTTATGTTGATTTACAAAATTGTTTTTTTTTTTTTACTGTGTTGAGTTGATTGCACTGATAAATTTTCGAGTTCCACAGAGTGCTACGAGGTACAATGCTTTGTTTCAAAAAGAAAAAAGCCGCACTAATATGCATAACCATAGTTTAAGAAAAAAGCTAGCAATTATTGGCAACAAACTAGGTGATACCATCGATATCTTTCACACTAATGAAATGCAGATTAAACATAATCTCACAAAATACTTCCTTAAATAAATATTTACATACTCTGAACCATAAGATAACAATTAATACATTACATTATTTCTTACTGACATTACTGTTTATCACCGAACAAGGGATCCTTGTTCGACGACTGTCTATAGTTTTTTTTTCTTTTTTGTTTTTCTCTTTAAATGATATATTATAATGTATGCTTGTACTATTATATTATATTATGTATGTAGCATTGCTTTGGTATTGATACTTACATTTGTTTTGTAAAAGCCCCATGGGCGTGAATAAATAAATAAATAAATATGGTATGATTCTATATAGTATGGTATGGTTCTATTTAGTATGACAATTTTAGAAATAAAGTCTGTTCAATAAGGGAAAAACGATGATAATTTATAGTTCTCGTACATCTATCTTCTTTGCACCTTGTAATTATTTATTGACATGTTTACAACTAAACAAGAGAGTAAAAACTCTCGTTAAAACTTGATGCTGGCTTTATTGTCCGGCCAGGTACGTTTTAATAAAACAGCGCTATTCATTTGCAGGTCTATAAAAAAAAGGTTTTTCTCTCTTTCAAGATCAATCGATTTATATTAATAATATAATTATATATTCACAATATAAAAGTGTTTTACACGTGTTTTTCTTAACATAGAACATCTTGTAAATTTTACGACTTGACTCTGAGAATTATCATGCGTTAATGTTAAGCAACAAACTTAGTTGGCAAGTCACACTTGAGTTTTCCTTTGCAGTCTAGAGTCGTTGCTTAACCGCCTGAGTCCTGATCTAATTTTAAAATAGTAAAACGATAATTACCTATATCTATAAATTACATACACATATTACATTGCCTAAATTTATTTATGAAAGGGTTTCAAAGTTTTAGGCTATTCCAATAGGGAAGTCCTCCTTTTTTTTTTAAATTTCGTATTTTTTTTTGCGTACATAGTACTTAATAAATATTTGAAATTTTTCAAAATAAATAAGAAAATAAAATTTTAAAGATTTCTATTAAATTTTTTTTAAAAAGGAGCTTATAAAAACGGATTGACCGCTAACGGATGTCTCCTAAGCGCACAAGAAGGATCGTACTGAATATATAGTCAATATATGGATGCGTAGAGCCAGAGAAATGACTTTTTTTGAACTTTTTTTCTATTTTAGGCGCTACTTAAATCAAAACTTGGTTTGAAATTAATAATGCACCCTACCACATATTGACCTGTTTTGTCGGGAAATCACGATTACTATGTGGGTTTGGCCGTTAGGTTTGGTTTCTCGGAGTTTGCTAGGATGATTTGTTCTATTCATTCTTGTGACAAGTTGCCCCAGTAAATCCTTGATTCCTACTTCCATATTCTTTTTGTCTATGCCTTCCTCTATCCAAAAATCCAACTAGACTAAAAATTTTGTAACAATTATCGCACTCGCAAAAACGCACGCTTTTTTCGCAAACTCACTAAAACTAATCTAATCTCAACCGCGTTTAAATTTAACTTCAAACTCTATTAAACCCATCATCCAGTGCCATTGTGTCTATTGAAATCTTTTTGTTTTGTGAAGTTATTTGAAGTTAAGTGCAGCCCAGAAGATCTTCCTTTTTCAGCCTCCATAATAACCAAGGTAGGGCAAATTTCTACTGGATTGACTGGTGTGGGTCTCCTGGCATCGCCTGGGAGCTGGATCTCTCGTTCTGTTTCCTTCTCTCGCCTCATTCAATACTTAAGTTCTCTCACGCATCAGCCTCTCTCGTCGTCGAACGAAAGTTGACAAAAAGTCGCTTAAGCCGCACCACTATGTTTGAAAAACTAATTACAGAAAATAACAATGAAAAAAAAA
>JAGVSP010001604.1:0-67833 GCA_022494985.1 Micrasema minimum
ACATAGACCTTTTGCAAATTCCACACTGGCAAAAACTGTCAGAAAGATAAGCAGTGTGATCAACACAATCTTCACCCGTACAAAATACGTGATCGTTATCGGTCTTTCGTGATCCAGCTGAAAAAAATATCTGTATGAATTTATCGATATTTATGCTAATTTAACACAATTTGAAAGCAAATAATCTCACTTTAAAGTATTGTTTAATTAAAATCACAGTTTTAGGGCACTTGAAGTTTACACATGTCATGAAGCTACGTTAATATTAACACTGAAAATATAGTTTAAATAAATATTGATCAAATAATTTCCTACAACAATGCAATACGATATTAGTACTGTGTAGGAAGGGTGAGTAGAGATAAATCTGAAAGTGAGTATAATTAGTTCAGTATATGGCGAAGTAGACTGCGATCGCCAACGTATCTAAGTGTAGATATATCACAGTTATGACGCGTAAATGACCGTAATTAGTTATTTATCGAAGAATTTATCCGGATATAACGGTCATACACGCGTAAAAATTACGATTTAGGGGAGATCCGCCTAAGTTGACGATACTATGACAAATACTATGACGAAAATATGACAGCTATCACAATAATTTTGTGTTTAAAAAAACAAATATTAATCCTATGAAATGTATTTTTTAAATTTTTTTTTCGTTTTAGAAACGTTAAAACTTTTAAATATATATTTGTCAACTTACCCTTCGAACAGATAAGATGACAAATGCAAATTTATAACGGATTCGATGGATCAAAACTGCAATTATTATGATGAGTATTAACTGTAAAGGTCAACAATTATTATAAAAAGTATTGATTATGAAAATACAACAATGTATTTAGCAGATTGATATACATACAGTATTACACAAATTCGTTGTGCAAGTGCGTTGTTTTCCTCATGACTCAAAGATTTGCATTGTAGGTATCTAGTCTTCTTTAGAGGATTTTTGTTGACCTTCAATAGATACTTACATTTGTTTTGTAAAAGCCCCATAGGCGTGAATAAATAAATAAATAAATTAATTAATTTAAAAAAATTAAAAAAATAACGGGCACCGAAATACCGTGTTTTTGAGGATATCCTAAATTTTCCTTAATTGCAAAAAAAAATATTTGGTTTTTCAACTTACCTGCGTCATCTTACCCACAGGTGTTAAACTAAATGAAAAGTATGAAAATGAGAAATAATGCAAATTTAAATACTTTGAAACAATAATGCATGAAACCCTTAATAATAAAAAAATGGTTTTAAAACGTTTTACATATCTGGAAAACACAAATCACTATTTAAAAAACTGTAAAAATAACAGTGATATTAATTGATAAACGTAAGTAGTCAGCTGGTGATCGGGATGCGGGACGGCAGTATCTATCCGTTTTATGCATATTTATTTGATTTATTAGGGAACTCAACAGCGAAAAATTTATTAAGAATACAAGGTTATGTAATCATGTCAAAAGTCAACAACAGAGTTCCAACAAAATGTAAGAGAAAATGAGTAAAGAAACTACAATCTAATTTCATATATCAATTGCAATAGATGGTTAATGATTGTGAAGAGGTGAGGACGTGTAGTGTGTGTGAAAGTGTGATGTAAGGTTGAGAGAGGGGAGTGAGTAAGTGAAATATATTTAAAAAATTATTAACGTTAATCAATAACTACTACTACTACTACTCTCCCTTATCTGCACCCAATGGTGCATTGGACACTGCATCGGTACACCAAGTACGGTAGACATTTGTTTTTTAAATTCTAGACAACACATTTCCATCTCTCTAAAATCCG
Organism: Micrasema minimum; assembly: GCA_022494985.1. Lineage (NCBI taxonomy): Eukaryota > Metazoa > Arthropoda > Insecta > Trichoptera > Brachycentridae > Micrasema > Micrasema minimum. Next base: position 1,799 of record JAGVSP010001604.1, read on the forward strand.
GACTAAAAATATGAATTCGTAAACTTAGACACCTCGTCAACTTTGTCTCAACTTCGTCGGTGGAGGTTGAAAATAAATATTAATAAATAATGTTGCTCATCACTAGCATAGTATAAAGAAATTATCGATATGAATAACTAATTTGTTACTAAATAACACCTGAATAAGTCAATCCGGAAGAACACCCGAATATTAGACCATTCGATATAAATACTCAAATGTGTGCATTAATTGCGCTTTGGGGTATAATGTTAGAATATAAAAGATAAATACTTAAAAAACGTTATTGACAATTTTCCTCGATTTATAATAAATCAAATTTTAAGGGTGAACGAAAAATGGAGAACTGTTGATTTTGTACATAATTGTTTTTTTAAAACGACTTAAATATAGTAATGCTAATCCCCGCAAAAATATAAATATAAAGTAAATATTGATTATTTCGAATTTCTAAAAAATCTCAGTGCGATTTTTTAAGTCTGGTGATTTTAATGGCGTCTTTTTAAAACGATTTAACAATTAAAATGATAATCCCGTAGCGTTAAAAATGAAGTAAATATTGAATATTACAAATATACCAAAGTGCGATTTTCTGTCTCATTTTATTCACTTAGGTGAATAGATGTCGGCACATAAGAAAGCCAAACATAACAAAAATATTAAGTGTAATATGAAGTTATTTAAATGTGTTCGTAAAATTGCATAACCTGATTGGTTTTAAAGTTTTGGCGGTAAAAATTTGACAAAAAACATACGGTGACCATATTTATTTATTATTTATTATATTACATAATTATTTACGGTACAAGTACCTTTTACATGATAATTGTTTTAATTAAAAATTAAAGAAAATTATACTGAATAGGTATATACTCAAATACAGGAATATAAAGTATAAAGAAAACAAAATTAAAAACTGCATTTTAACAAGAATTTGTGCAATTTTACTTAATCTGCCATACTTATAAAAAATTATGTGAGAAAAAAAAAATTATATTAACATTAGTATATTGACTTTTTTACTGTACAAAGCCGTTTTTTATTATATTCTGTTCTTTTTTCGGATGTTGCAATATTACACTAAAATATATATTTTTTACAGTTTCGATATGATAGCAAAACGTGAATATATTTAATTACAATGTAAATATTTATAGGTTTTTTTCTGTAAAATAGTAAGGAATAGTTAATTTAGATTAATTTAAATGTACTTATGTAGTATATCAATTGTATAAAAATTTAACAGAAAACAACAAAAGTCAACAAGGTGTAATGGCTAAGACGCTGGACTCACGATACGGAGGTTCCGGGTTCGATTCCCGTGAGAACACAAAAAAAATTAAAAGTGATTTTTCTCAAGCCTGGGTGTTTGTGACGTTGTCCCCTCTGTAATTGGGCCTCTCGGCCTGTTGAGGTGGTTAAATTAAAAATAATTTTTTAATATATTCAAATACCCTTAAATTGTTAGTGCGGCTTCTATCTAAATAGGCTAAGGCCGTTCCAAGATAGAAGCAGAAGTAGTTTAAGGTATTATGTGGTAGAGAATGAGGTTACAATAGTGAGTATAAGTATGTGTTTGTGTGCTAGGAAGAATATTGAGACTGTTATACTAATAGATAATACAATATTATATAATATGTATGTAAGAATTATTGAAGTAAGTAGAAATAAAAAAATATATAAGAAAAAAGGTTTCTGCTAAAATGCTTATCAATTTTCTCAATGGATGACATATAGTTTTCACATGTGAAGCGTCGCATCATTTTACTGTATATACATAGAGGTATAAAATACGTAGTAAAACCAATAATAACATGTCTCTGAGTATGACCCGAAAACTTGTTATTGAAACCTTCGAAGAAATTAATCGTACTTCAATGATTGAAACATCATATTTGAAGTCGAATGTGTAATATGACTTTTGAATCTGAGCTTGAAAAAAAAATGGGAACATGCTTAATAATTCGAGGTAAAAAATATAATTTACATGCAAATATACTTATTTCAGATATAAATTAAATTGTTCCACATACCTGGTTGTTTATCACTCATTTTTAAGGTTTATTCGTTTAACTTTTATAAGTAATCGCTTGTAAGATTGAATCGTTCCTTGCTGTTGCCTGTTGTTAGTCGAAGATGGTTTCTAGAATAAAAAAAATGCCACGCTCCAATATTTTTAAATTCCGTAATTTTTTTTGTGTGAATAGTAATGATTTTTTGAAAATTTTCTGTGAAAAATAAAAAAATTAAAATTCAAAGGATTCCTCGTAAAAAAAAATTAAAAAACGGAGCTTATAAAAACAGGGCAAATTTTAGGTAAAATGGCACTTCCGGTGATAACGTTCATAAATCAATACAATACAATAAGTAGTTTGATCAACTAAGTGTCAGCTAAACAAACTGTTTCCTTGAAAAATTGACAGTTAACTAACTTCAGACTTATTACGTTTAGAATGACATTCTAAAATAATTTTGCATTTATGAACATAGGTTATGTTTACCAAATTATGACAGATGTAAAAGACTTTCCCCACTATAATCATAAAAATGAACGTTTGTATGAAAATGTATGCAGTTTGTATCGTTTTTTTTAAGTATTATCGTAGTGGTTACGTTGTATAAAGCTATTTCCTGTTTATGGGATTCACGGCGGAGGGATGCTTTAAAAGCACCCGTCTCCTAAGCGCACAAAAAGAGTCGTACTTAATATATAGTTGATGCGTAGAACCAGAGAAGTATCTATGTACTTTTTTGCTGTTTTAGGCGCTACTTACATCAAAAACTTGGTTAAAATGCCTCGAAATTTGATAGACGCATAATACCTAAATAACGACGAATAATCGCGATTACGGTATTTTAAAAATTAATTACGGACACAATATGAATTTAAAAAAATTAAAAAAAAAATTTCATACTTAATATATAAATCACCATCAAAATTTTTTTTTTTTTAAATTGTCCCCCTGGCCCATTATCGTGGACCGTATATAAATGTATTAAGGGCCGGCTTTATAAACATCCATTCGTAATGTTAGATCGGTTTACTAATAGGGTAATATTTGATAGTAAATGTATGGAATATTACCTGATAAGTAAATCAAGCGTTACTAACGGATGTCTACATATAAAAACGGACCTAAATAATCCATTACAGCAGTAGTCACCAAATTTTTTTCAGAAAAGGGCCGGATTTTTTTTTTAAACCTGGGGAGCCGGAAGAAAAATAAATTTTAAGCTACACAGCGCCTATATGTTTAATTTTTCGCGCATCTTTAAAGACATATTTCCTCAAAAAGAGCCAAACAAATTCTTTCGATATGAATGATTTACCTAGACTCAAAAATTTCGAATTTTTGGAAGGCCGGATAAAAATCTTCTGCAGACCGGATTCGGCTTGCGAGCTGTATGTTAGTGACAACTGCATTACAGTACCGATTATCGCATATTTTTTTAGTATTTTGATACCGAAAAGTGCTCATAAACTTTTTTATGTCAATAGTTAATATTTTTAATATTTTATATTTTATTTGTACTTTTTATACTTTATTTATATTTATATTCAAATTTCGGCTCTTCATTAATATAACACCTTTATCTACTTATGTCCTCAATTTCTTTATGTTGTCTAATTTTCCCTTCAAATATTTTATTCAAAACTAAATTGATCGGATAAAGATATTATTGATATCCCAACAGAGACAGAGAAACTCTGGAAACGAATGTGGATTATCTATCTATGAGCATAGGTATAATACAGTAATTTGTCTACAGGTATTTGTGCACATTCAAAATGTTGTTGATCGGATAAAATTTAACACCTCAATGTATTTAATTTACACATTCACCTCAAATAATAAGAGGTGACAAAATAAAGACAATATTTTCCGCACATATTCATTCAAAGTTTAAGATCTCAGCTAGTCTAACGCCCTGTTACATCACCGTCACCAATGATACTTTTAATATTTTGTTATCATATCTTATGTATGGTAGTGAAGCGTGGTGTTGGAAAAAGAAGGATGAAAGTAGACTGAATGCTGTTGAAATGAGATCTATGTGTGGTAAGACCACCAATGATACTTTTAATATTTTGTTATCATATCTTATGTATGGTACTGAAGCGTGGTGTTGGAAAAAGAAGGATAAAAGTAGACTGAATGCTGTTGAAATGAGATCTATGTGTGGTAAGACCACCAATGATACTTTTAATATTTTGTTATCATATCTTATGTATGGTAGTGAAGCGTGGTGTTGGAAAAAGAAGGATGAAAGTAGACTGAATGCTGTTGAAATGAGATCTTTGTGTGGTAAGACCACCACTGATACTTTTAATATTTTGTTATCATATCTTATGTATGGTACTGAAGCGTGGTGTTGGAAAAAGAAGGATGAAAGTAGACTGAATGCTGTTGAAATGAGATCTATTTGTGGTAAGACTATGTATGATAGGTGTACAAATGTCGAAATTAGAGCAGAGTGTAAGGCTGAGATAAGCATTATCGACAAAATTAAGAAAGGGCTTTTACGATGGTTTGGTCATGTGGATTGAATGAGTGATGAAAGAACGGCTAAAAAAAGTTTAAATGCAAGTGTGCCTGGATGTTAAAGCCGAGGAAGGCCGATAAAGACATGGCATGACCAAGTACGACAAGTACTTGAAAGTGGACATGTGAAAAGTCGGAATAATCGGCGTATGTGCATGAGAAGATGTATGAATGTGGAGGAAGCAAGAGAAGTATGCCAGGAGAGAGTGGTGTGGCGTTCTATCCTCTCTGCCTACCCCCTTCGGGGAAATGGCGTGATGGTTAGTTAGTTAGTTATAAAGCTCTCAGTTAGTAAGCTCTCAAAAAATCCGGAATGTCAATTTGAAAACACCTAAATTTCTATCGCTGGCTTGCGGTGAAGACTTTTTTAGTATGAATTGGTTCTACTTATCCTTATTTAAAGATCAATCCCTTAGAGAAAAACAAATAGTGCTGATCTTGAAAAATTATTTAAAAATAAATTACTTTTTTTCCGATCAGTCGATGTTTTTCACCAAAGCGATGGAATCTTCAATACATCGTGCTGGATAAGGTGAAGAAAGTTATTCATTTTTGACTACAATATCCTAGAATTTTTCTTGAATCTGAAATCACACAAAAAATATATTAGAATAATGTCCTCCATCACCATTCGCTTTATATTCCTCTTTTTTCAGATAATGATCAGGAAAGCCAAAAAATATTCAATCGTGCCCCACATTCACCTAAAAACAAGGTTTTTTTTTTAATGTAGCAAATTTTATGAATATCTTGAGTATGGTTACTAGGTATTTTTTTTACTGTACTAACTTCTAAAGCTGTGTTCGAGAAAGAATTGTTCCTTGCTAGATTTTGAGCTGTTAAATTCACCCAAATACGAAGTCATTTGTGAAATTTCAACAGCAGTAAGTAATTATAACCACGGAACATCAGAAATATGCATTTTTGAAAAAGTATATCCTCCCGAGAGCCTTAACCATGCTTGCCTATTTTACAAGGCATCAGGCTCTCGGCGTCCTGGTCGTCCACTGTTGACTATTCGTCGGCAGTTTGCGTCAGAGCTGCGGGACGTGGACTTGACTTGGGAGTATTCACGGGAGCTCGCGGCCGGCCGCTTGGCCCGTAGGCAGTTTGGGAAATCCATATGCCTCACATAGGGAGCGGATGGTATGATGATGATGATATTCACATTTTCAACAAAGTCATAACAAATAGCTTATTTTATTTTCAATCGAAATCATTCATACTTCTTTCTTTCCTGTTTTACTTACTACTCTACTACTCTCCCTAATCCTCACCCGATGGTGTATAGAGCACCGCGAATCTTGATCATTTGTTACATGAAGGCAAGATGATCAGTCTTACACTTAGCGCAAGTCCAAGGAATCACATATGAAATATGTTTATGTGAAAATCACATTCAAATTAATATTTCGTATTTAGCCCCATCGGGAATTGAACCCTTCTCCCAATGACACCCAATAGTGACAAATGTTAAGTATCTACCTACCATACTTAAGGAAATAAAAAAAATTAACATACAATCTGAAAAAATTAGTATTGCATATTGCGGATCCCACTGCGGATCGTACTAACGGATGGTAATCAGCCCTCCTAATCACTACTATGATGATGTCATCATTATGCCTTTACCATTACATCACGAGTAGGCTATTTTTTAATATGGGCCGATACTGTGTCTTCAAAAGGTCCTCAGTTTACTAAAAGTACCACTAAGAATATTAAGTTATTCGCACTACAGTTTTTGACAAACCGTCTTTTCCCGTACGATTAAGTCTCCCACAATTTTGTAATTAGAGAGATTAACACGATTTTTTTTTTAAAACTGGCCGGTGACTTTCCCGTCGTATGAAAAGCCCTTCAGCACAATCGCTTATCTAATCATGAAAAAAATATTTAATTAACTACTCAATAAATAATTAAGGTACCTTTTATCCATGTAGAACTATGTAGGCATCGAATGAAAATCGCCAGTACGAGACGCTAGAACAGGTAGAGAAGGATCTTCATTTTCTTCATGATATCTCAAATACTGTAATTATAAAAAAAGAAGAATGTATTTCTATCACCATTCACTTCACCCCTCTCCTATGTTTTCACGAAAAGAAAAACAAACATGGTATTAAATGTATTACAACAACAAAAAGTTCTCGTGTAATTTTTTTCTTCATTCCTTTTCGCCCTACTAATCCCACTTAAAGATGCATTGGAAACATTAAGTGCAGTTTTTTAATCTTCATCAAGTCAGTCATACTCTTCAGTAGCAGTCTAGAGTGTGAATTATTTTTTAAATATGTTATACGAAAAACCACACCTCAAAAATAATCATCATCATCGTTCCATATCCGCACCCAATGTGGAGCATATGGATTCTACAAACTGCATACAAGCCAAGCGATCGGCCGCCAGCTCCCGTGCATCCTCCTAAGTCAGGTCCACCACCCGCAGCTCTAACGCCGCCCAGTGGTCCGGATTTGGAAAACAGTGGGCTGAGGAATCCGTATTCAGCAAGTGGATTGCTCTATTAACAGGAGAATTTTGACTTGCATTCGTACACCTTCTCGGTGTATAGAATAGAGCATGAGATCTTGCTCTAAGGTAGCTATCCTCTCTGCTTACCCTTTCGGAAAAAATGCAGATAGCTCAAATAAACTCGTATTGAGAGGCATTATCGACAAAATAAAGAATGGTCTTTTACGATGGTTCGGTCATGTAGAGCGAATGGACGATGAAAGAACGGCTAAAAAATATATGATGTGACTGTGGCTGGATGTAGAAGTCGAGGAAGGCCGATAAAGATATGGCATGATCAAGTAAAACAAGTGCTTGAAAGTGGTCATGTAAGAAGTCGGAATAATCGACGTGCGTGCATGAGAAGATGTATGAGTGTGGTGGAAACAAGAGAAGTATGCAAGGTCAGCGTGGTGTGGCGTTCTATCCCCTCTGCCTACCCCTTCCGGGAAATGGCGTGATGGTTAGTTAGTTAGTTAGTTAATACTGTCATTTAACCTTTACTTTTTATCCCACCACCCTTTTTTTTCCTCTCCTTTTCCTTCCTGGATAGGGTTGAAGACATACGAATAATAAATTATTTAGCGACCCATGTAGATATTAAACCCGGGACCTCATGCATGGCTTTACCATAAATTGAACTGACTTACACTTTAGCGTAAGTGATTGTAAAAAATAAAAAAATTACATAAATTATATTACCTACCTATTATCCTATGCGTTGATATATAAAAAGCATAGCGTGTGGTACTGGAGTATACGTAGAAGGCACGTGACAACTGGACAATATCTCGAACTCTGTAACATACAAAAAACATTTTAATAAAGTGACCTTCAAAGTTTTTCCTATTAGCCTTTTTTCTCGCGCTTACCCTAAATACGTAAAAAATTACTGATGCAAATAAGAGGGATTGTAGATTACCAAAGCTATGAAGAATAAAAAATATATTTAAATTCTATCTTCCACTTTTTGTCGCCCCTACTCCTCTCCCCGCCACACTTTTTTTCCCACCAACTGCAACCTGTTAACCTGAATATACAAATATAATTATGCATATAAGCTTAGTGTTTTTAACCACTACACTATCCAGGTAGCGGGCAAGTTAAGTATATACCTTAGAACATTGTGAAAAACCACATTTAAAAATAAATAGACCTATATCGGGATTTCTTGGCATGGTTCTACCTCAAGCCCCTTTTATAGGTATATTTATACTACATTAATTACTACATTAATCACCCATAATAATAATAATGATTCAAACTGATTTACGCTACTGCGTAATTATTCCAACCAAATAAAAAAAAAAAATTCAAATATAAGTACCTATTTTTTTGTTTGTTGATGTTTGAGAGAACCAACAACGTGAAGTGTCTTGGCTCTTCTTGCTGCCGTAAGCGTAAAAAGCACCCGACTTCTCAAAAACTCTGTAATCATATTTTAAACAAAACATTAAAACTTTTTATTCTACCCCTTTTTATCTCTTACTACTAACCCGGGTACATGCATTGTAGATATTTGTTTTATCACTGTACCTGCGTAGTGGACATATTAAGTAAGAACCTTAGTACCTATAATGAATGTGAAAAATACAATTTAAAAAAATACATCTTGATTTAATTCCCGGGACATTTCATTGTAATAATTTTTTAAAAAACCTACATTGGGATTCGAACCCGGTACCTAAAATTACGCTTTTGCGTAACTACGGAGCAGACAAGTTAATTCTCTCCCTTAGAGTAATGCTTAAAACCACATTTGAAAAAATATATACCTACAGCGGGATTCGAACCCGTAACTGGACAAGCTATATAAGTACCTTCGTGCAATGTGCAACAATTCAATAAATACCACTACTACTTTCCCTCATCCGCACCCAATGGTGCATAGGGCACTGCATTGGTACACCAAGAGCAGTGTATCTTGATCAATCTTACGCTTCAGTACCAGTCCAAAGAATCACACATGAAATTTTAATACGAAAATCTCATGTAAATATATATTTCATGTTGACTCCTTGCGGGAATCGAACCCGTGACCTCAGGCACGGTAGCCAAATGCGCTACCACTATGTTACGAGGCGGACAATAAATATGTATATATCTAATCGGAATTCGAACCCGGGACCTCATGCATGATTCGCTTTTGCGTAAAAGGTTATAATTTAAAAATATTTTTTAAATTATTTGGGTACCTTATTCAATGCGTCGATTTCTGAGACCCAGCAATGTGTTAAAATCGGCACGTGGCTCGTAGTAGTTACCTACTCAACTTTCCTAAAATACGTCTATTTCTGAAACATACAAAAAACATACTTGATAATCTTCATCTTCATTAAATATGCGCTCTGTATGTGGAGCATATGGAAGGCGTTTCTGCTGAAGGGTGAACTACGTATGCTTTTTGAGAGCCTTCGCCGTGCTTGCCTATTTAACAAGCCATGTTTTCGGCGTACTGGACGTCCATTGTTTACAATCCGTCAGTGAGGATGCACGGGAACTCTTTGCGTAGTTTGGAGCATTTGAATGACATCATCCCCTTTTTCCACGTTTCTCTCTAACTAACCCTAACGACTTATCCATAAGACACTGCATTGGTACACCAAGTAGAGTATATAAATCATTCGTTATGCCTAGACAAGATGATCAACCTTACGCTTTGCACCTGTTCCAGAGGCCACATAAAAAAAACTTTTCAAATTGTCAATTTCGGGAAGCTAACCCGGGACCTCATGCATGTAAACAACTGTTTATATGACGGACCAAAACTAAATGTCTAATCGTAAATCTTAATAAAGAAGTCGTATTATTTCAAATGAAATAATGTACATACGAGGGTTGTGTAAAAAATAAGGTTCCCAACACTGTAAACTCGCCGCGTGAAATGCTAGACAAAATCTGGCAACACCGCCATGTGCGCTAGTTCCCCATTCTAGATCCCGCCTAAAGCCCACTATATACGGGACAGTTTACTACACAGTTTCCTGTGCAGTCTGAAAACTGTCCCGTATAAAGCTGAAACTGGATAAAAAACTGTGTGCTAGTGTCAGATTCTCACTGTACGCTAATTCCACACAGTTTCGGCGCGCGCATCACCCGCGGCGATAACGACAGTATAATACGTATAATATTCAATAGTTTCGGTAATATTACAAATGAACTTTGATAATCATAGATCGAAATTCAAAATATCGAATAACGACTATTTGACAGATGAGTTATGTTGCCAAATTGTAAAATCGGTAGAAATTCCTAAAGTTATTCATAATATGTTGAATTTATCTGCGCTTATAATTGCATTAAAAAAATGCTTTAAAATTAAAATGACTCCAAAATCGGTAAATCGGTTGTACATTTTCAGTAGATTCAATAAATCTCCACAAAATCGATAGATCTGCGAAAAATCGATAAGATAGGCGACGATAGAGATTATTAGTATGGCAACATTTATAGCAGTCCGACTGTGTATTCTATGGTTCTGCGCATGCCTACAGACAGTAAACTGTGCCATGTAAAGGCAAAATTCACACCGCGCAGTTTTTATTGGTCAGAAAACGGTACAAGAAACTGTGTAGTTTTCTGAACAAGAAACTGCCCAGTAAACTGTCCCGTATAAAATGGGCTTAAGTCAAAACTCACTGCGACGTTCAGTACCGGCCTGACAGCCATCCGCGATGGAACCCCTGATCGCTGTCACCGCCAGGTGCGAAGTACGTGCAGTAATCCGATTTTTGCACTCTAAAAAGTTACCACCGGTTGATATTCATAGGCAGTTGTGTGAAGTTTATGGGAAAGCTTGTATCAGCGTTCAACACATCCGCAAATGGTGTAGGGAGCTCTCCGATGGGCGCACAGACATCCACGATGAGCAAAGAAGCGGAAGGCCATCGATCTCGGACGAAGTTGTGTCGAAGATTGAGCGAATTGTGTTGGAAGATTGGAGGATAACGATTCGGGAACTGGCTACCCGGGTTTCTGAGGTTTGTGAAAAAACAATCCACACGATTTTGACTAAAAGGTTATGTTATCCACAAGGTGTGTGCGCGGTGGGTCCCTCACATGCTTTCTGAAACCCACAAAGCCAAACGCGTCACTTGTGCCCAGGAGTTTCTTCGAGAATGCGCCGAGAATACCGATGATTTCTTAGACTCCATTGTGACCGGGGATGAAACGTGGTGTCACTACGTCACCCCGGAAACAAAACAACAATCGCGACAATGGCGCCATACCGGATCGCCTAAACCGAAGAAGTTCAAGCAAACGCTATCCGCAGGGAAAGTGATGTTACTGTCTTTTGGGACCGTAAGGGCGTCCTGCTTGTTGAGTTTATGACTCGAGGGACCACAATAAATTCGGAAAATTATTGCGAGAGAAAACTCAGAAGAGCCATCCAAAATCGCCGGAGAGGAATACTGACGAAAGGCGTTAGACTGCACCACGACAATGCGCGCCCGCACGTCTCTCGCCAAACCACGGATTTAATCGAAAATTTTGGCTGGGATCTCGTTGAACAGGCTCCCTACAGCCCTGATCTTGCACCGAGTGACTTCCACTTGTTTAAAAAATTAAAGCAACACTTGGGTGGACAACGTTTCGAGACTTATGAAAGAGTGCAGGAAGCGGTCACCAAATTCCTCCACGGACTGGCGGCGGACTTTTTTGAAGCTGGATTCCAAAAGTGGATTAGTCGTCAACAAAAATGCGTTGAAAAATCTGGCGATTGTGAAAAAAAAAAAGCTAAGAAATTAAGCTTTCCAGTGATGTATTTTTTATTTCAAATAAAAAATTCCTTACACCTGAAAAAAAATTGAGAACTTTATTTTTTACACAACCCTAGTATTTACCTTTTATCCGATAGGTGAAGTTCAACCCCTTTCAAAAAAGTGCCTCCCACGTAATTCTACAATTGAGGTCAATCTGCTATTGATATTTTACGAAATCTTAGAAACTCTGTAATCACACGAAAAATAATTAATTGACATTTCAAAAAAAAATTCCCACTCAACCTCCCCTCTTTTCCTCCCCGTATATTCCTTATAAGTCTCAACCCTTGCTACTCCTCCCCTCTCATTCACGTCATGAACTTCGTCATCTATGGCTTTCAACTATTTTTTCTTCCTCTTTTTATCTGATTTATCAAAAGTATAGAATATTTACATACCTACAGTAGGAATATATTATCATTTTTTTTAAATCAAAGGGTACTTTTAGGTACTAAAAATTTTTTTATTGTTATTATATCTCCCCGCATATTTTTGATAACAAATGTAAAATCAGGGACCATAGTAAAATTAAATGTAAAAATATAAAAATTAAATGTACCTCTTTTCCGTGAGTTGAACAACAAGCTTTGACTGGAAGAAAATGTTCCGCGGCAGATGTCTTCAGAAATTTCACGTTTTCTGAAATAATAAAACATTGGTATAAGAGAAGCGCTATAACTCTGTCACTCAGGATTGTTAGATCATGATATATTTTTCTCTTCATCTCACTTCCTCTCCTCCTCTCCCTCGAAATCTCTCTCTCTCTCTCTCTTTCTCTATCTCTCTGTCTATCTCTCTCTCTTTCTTTCCTCTCTCTCTTCCTTCCCTTTCTCTGTTTATGTACCCAAACTTTCCTTTCTCCCTCCGCTCCTTTCTCTTCCTCCTCATCTTCATATTTATCATATTCTTCCAGTTATCGACATGTCCCACGGTGCACCAGCACACCCCATTTCTACCTTTTCCTACCCCTCCCACCTGTCCTGTAAACCCCCCCCCCTCCTCACTATCTTTCTGCTCCCATTAGTGCCTAATAAGTAAGTACCTAATAAATAAAATAACCCAATACATCAACACACCTATTAAATAAGGTATTATAATGAATTGTAAGAATCGGAGGAGAATCTTTTTTGTTACCGCGTCAAATTGTGCCTAAAAGTTTTCAAGATAATACATACATTGAAGTAATATGATCCATATATATTATAAACATAGGAACAATGCATTCCTTATTGTTATGACTATTTTTAAGACGCGGTGGGTATCTAAATCCATGTAAGTTTATACATTAAATATTTCATGCTCACCCAATGGTACATATGGCACTGCATTGGTACACTAAGTGCTCTAGATCTTAATCATTTGTTTCATGAAGGCAAGATGATCAGTATTACGCTTCAGCCACCAGTCCAAGGTATCATAATTGAAACATTAATTTTAAAACCACTTTAAATTAATATTTTACGTAGACCCCCGATAAAAGTAACGAAATTACGAAAATAATATTATATTACTAGGTATTTTAAAACATTAAAACGAATGCGAGAATTGGAAAAAAAATACTTAAAAGAAGCTAAACTACCAAAACAGCAATATCACTCTAAAACATTTTTAAAAATGTAAAAAATTAAAAAAAAAATTAAAAAATGTTATGCAAGCGAGTATAAATTTGATTAATATACTGAAAATTAATTACAGACGTAATTAAAAAACCAAAAGCCACAATATAAAAACAGTAAAAACATTTTTTTCAAATTCCAAGAATCGTAAAAGTGTATTGTATTTTATATTGATGAATTGTAGATGTTCAAGAGCAGTAAAATTCAGTTATGTAATCAACTTTGCAAACTTTTGAAAAAATAATTAAACAGATTGAATAAACTTAAAGCCAAACCTTTAGATGTCCGGAGCCTTGAAAAGCGCCCGGACCGACGTGTTGATGACTCCGGGTCTTGAAGCCAAAAGAACGACTCCACTCCGAAACAAACCATTGTTAGGTAATCATATTTTTTAGTCAGTGGCGGTTTTTAATTACACAAAACTCGAACACATTTAAAAAAAAGGGGAACCTTACATTGTTTTATGAACAAATGTAGGCATATGATTTGAGTATATTTATTTATGTAATCATATTTTTTAGTCAGCGGCGGTTTTTAATTATACAAAACTCGAACACATTCAAAAAAAAATGTGGAGCCATTTGATTTGAGTATATTTATTGATTTATGTAATCAATTAATCAACAGTACAAGTACCTTTTACATTTTTTCATTAAACACTTACATATACATTTATATATATATATATAAAATCATGATAGTAAATCATTGAAAAAAAAATATATATACAATGTAAACGCAAAAACCTATTCTTTATTTTTTAGTGCTTTCACACAAACATCATGCATAGGTTACGCAGATCATAGCCTAAGCTTAAATCGCGAGCCGCACAGTTTGCACCCGCTCTGTGCAAGCGGGTTTCCTGAAAGGCATCGGACCCTCCCGTCATTTCCATCATTGTGCAAAAAATTGAGTTACTAACAAAAAGCAAAAAAAAAAAAATTATTTTATATTCGGTGTTCTTATTCTACGAATGTATTTTTCAATATCTTAATTCCGTGCTTCTTATTTTTTAAAAATATGAACATTACGCTACTCTTAAAGGGAAGCTTAAGTAACAAATAATGCAATATAATATAATTGCAATTCTTAGTAATGCCATTTTTCAAAATTTAATTGTGTGTCATTATAGAAATTCGCATTTCAGAAAAGTACTGAAAGAACAAATCTCACTGCCATAAGGCAACTGTAAAGACTCTGCGACTATGATGATTTATAATCATACCTATTTTAAAAATTTTTAATTGTGTATTATTACTACAATACCTCATATCGCTCTATCCGAGAGTCGAGTTGGGGTGTTATCCAAATCCTCTCAATTTCTAAGTAAAGTGTTAAATGTGTAATTATTTGTCTTTAAATTTACTACTTTGTAATTCATTTCACATTAGGTATTTTATTGGTGATTGGTAGATTGGTGGAAATTTACTGTGGTCAATAAACTCACCATGTAAGTATATTTGTATATAAGTATTTTTTGTATGTAGATACATACATCTACGAGAGGTTTGGTAATATACATAGATCTTAGCAATTGCAGGATTATGATCTGCCAATGCCTGAATAAGTTTAGTGATCAATTAATAGATCACAATATTCACATTTCTCTTGACGTATATCATTCACATCTGTCAATATTTGTTACTTACGCGGTGAAAACAATACATTTCATATGTATGTACAATCGAGACATTTTCTTCCCAAACTTACTCGTTAAGATACTAATAAAAGAAAGAAAAAAAAAGTCGAAATGACGGAAATAATCAACATGGCATATATTCAGCATAAATTCATTATTTTGTAGGTTGTCGAAAAAACTTTTTTATTTCTCAAATTTTAATAATTATTTTTTACCCACTGAACTCAAAGTTTTAGTGCCGTCACTGGCGTAACCAAATCTGCATTGCATAATTTGATAAGCTTTTATATTTCAATAAATTGTCGAGAGATGGCTCTTATAGCTTTACAATAATAAATTGTAATGTTTTAGATGAAGTCAAATCGAATACGTTAGGAAGTTGATTTATTACAATATATTTCTTTGATCGAAAATGGAACTTAGAGCTACAAAATTTTAATAGTACTGCGAAGGTATTAGATATTTTAGTAATGGTTAGGAGATAATACAATGTTTTTCCAATATCTCCTATCCGAATTAGTGGCATTAACTATTTGTAAGATTGTTCGTAACGACGAAAAGAAGTTGTACTACTTACCACTTACGTATGGTTAGTTGTGTACAATCACCTAAAATTTTATATGCCCAGCCTGCGCCTGCGCGGTGGAATGAGTGCAGTGGAAATAAGAGACGCCAACTACTACTGTTATAGTTTTTTTTGAGTTTCAAAAATTTTCAAAATCTCCCTTTTAGCACGTTATAAGCCCATACGTCTATGGATATAGTTCCCTTTTTTTATTCCGAATTTAAGCCAATGCGATGGCAGCAGCTAAAAGCTCAAATGAATCATTATCATCATCATCCTAACATATGGATTCCATAAACTGCGAAAAACACATTAAAATAAACATTTCATTTTGACCCCGTCGGGAATCGAACCCGCGACCTCATGCATAAAGATTACATCACACTTTTACTTTCCCTTATCCGCACCCGATGGTGCACAGGCCACTGCATTGGGTGCAGTGTATCAATGATCAGTCTTACGCTTCAGAACCAGTCCAAAGTATCACACATGAAATATTAATATGAAAATCGCGTGTTAATAAATATTTCATGTTGACCCCCCCATGAGTCTAGTCTGGGAATCGAACCCGCGACCTCAAGCACGGTAGCCAAATGGGCTACCGTTTAAGCGCGTCAAAAATGGCTGTGAGCTAAATTATTATTGCTGCTGGATGAAAAATAAAACCACTCTCACGAATATAAGTTAATTATTTCCTAGAATTTTGTTACATGATAAAATAAAACAAACCGATCTGAGTGTAAACATTTCTTATATAAAAATATGATATCAAAAACATTGTTTGACAACTTTTACAATTTTGCTCATAATTTGTTTTTATGAGCAAAATTGTAATTGCATAACAATATTATATTGACATACATAAATGTATATAGATTTGTTAGGTCTTTATACAGGGTGTAACAAAACTCGATGTACAAGCGGGAAACCAGTGAATCTACATCATATTTTGAGTCGATTTTGTTGATTTTTTATGTTTATTTGACCCTTAGTTTTCTAGAAAATTGAGTACGAAGTTGATAGACCGGGCGCTAGAGGTAGTTGAGTATGCAAAATATGAGCACCGCATTCCCACCAATGGATTTAAGTTACTGTCCTCGACAAATGACTAAGCCGCCTTTACCAGAGTTATTAATTCAAACCTTGTAAATGTACTACAAATTGTCGCACAATGTCTTGCAGTTGTAAAAAAAAACAAAATTATTTTGTATTTCTCTTTGTAAAAGTAATAATAACAATTGTCTTAATATAAATGAAAAATTATTTGCCTACTTTATGTAATATTTTTTATTTAAATTTACTGTTTTTTTTTAATATATTACCTTTTTTATTAATAAAAAAGATTTTATTACTTTTATTTTCATTTTATTTTTGTCATTTAACAATCCATCCTCACTTTCACCATTAGAAAAAAGTATAAATTATTACTGAAATAATCATTAAAAATGATTTTTATACTGTACTCAATACATTTCCTTTACAAATAAGAGTAGAGGGGTAAAAAAAAAATGGACCAAATATTTGAGTGGCAAGATCCACATTATTAATTTTTGACCTTATCTTAACTTAAATCCATTGTGGAAATGCGGTGCTCATATTTTGCATACTCCAACTACCTACAGCGCCTGCACTATGAGTTTTTTTTCGATTTTTTTTGCAAATTTTATCAAATATTTACTGAAATTAATTAATGCATAAAGAAAACAAAATTAAAAAACACGTTTTAATAAGAATTTGAGCAACTTTACTTAATCTCGCGGGTTCGATTCCCGTAGGGGGTCAACATGAAATATTTATTTACATGAAATTTTCATATTAATATTTCATGTGTGATACCTTGGACTGGTACTGAAGCGTGAGACTGATCATCTTGGCTTCATGTAATAAAATGATCAAGACACACTGCACTTGGTGTACCAATGCAGTGCCCTATGCACCATTGGGTGCGGATAAGGGGAAAGTAGTAGTAGTAGTAGTAGTTACTTAATCTGCCATACTTATGAAAACGACTTGTGAGAAGAAATAAAAAAAAAAATTCAAGATCAGATTAAAAAGTCATGTTACACAATCGTTACGCTGTAGATTCACCAGTTTCCCGCTTGTACATCGAGTTTTGTTACACCTGTATTATTTATTCTCATTTCGTTTTTACGTTTATGGTAAAAAAGTATAACTCTCTGGGGCCAAAATTTTCCTAGTAGGTATCAAGTGTTGACGACCCGTCGGGAGTTTGCGTCAGAACTGCGGGACGTGGACTTCAACTGTCGGCCGATCGCTTAGCTTGGAGACAGTTTGTGGTATCCATATACTCCACATAGGGAGCGGATATGGTATGATGATGATGATGATGTGCTAAAAATCAGTATTCCGTTGGTCTGGAGAGTATTTTTCCTGTATTTGGACCTGTACTAGGTATCATCGTAATCGGGATACTTTCGTAAGAACTAAAAGTTAGTAGGATACTAAGCATTATTTCGGGAACGGACGCAGCAACCTCCAATAAGTGGAGTCATGAAGTCGCAGCGGTGGACCTGGCTTGTTGCTATTTTACTAAGCATTTTCCGTAATTACTTGTTTTATGGTAGTTGGATAGTAAGAAATATCTAAATTTGCTATTTTACGCCAAACAAAAAATTATCTTATGGTGATTATCAATATTTTTTTATCAAAGGAAACCATATAGTAAATTAATTATGGTATTCGAGAAATCCCTAGTTTTAGGTTTATAAGTGTTTAAAACGAGACTTGAAAAAACCACAATATTCAATATTTAGTATTATATTCATCTTTTTCCAGGGATTAATTATTATCTTTTACACTAATTGGGATTAATTATCTTCTTCATATTCTTTCACCACGTTCGCTCCTATGCGGAGCATGTGGACATCACTAGATCCCTCCAGGAGACCCTATCACCAGCCAGCTTTCTCGCCTCCTCCCACGCCAGGCCCGCATCCATCAGCTCCGCCGAGTACATCCGTAGGATGGTCATCGACGCCGACGGTCTGCCAGGACGGCGGGATCCTACAGGCGTAAAGAAGAGGCAATATCATTATCATTACTATGGCTAAATCGTTTTAAAGGAAGCAGCTACGAACGAAATCACCAGTTCTCCATTTTTCGTTCACGTAATGTGGATATTCGAGCGTTTACAGGGCTTATGACCAATCATAGTTAAGCTAGTTACGCGCTGGTAAATGGTTTTCGATTCTTAACATATATACAAAATCAAAAATGTTACCTGGTGTGGACATTCGCGAAATAAGCGGAATGGGGTATGTTGTAGTACGCAAAGTGGCCACTCAACCCAGCCAATGACAGGTCATATGCCCTGTAAACGCTTGAATATCCATATTTTTGAATTTGGAAAAAAGTCTACTTCATCTCTGTAGGGATAAAAAATTAAAATAATAAATATTAATAAAAACTTATATTTATTAGGTGCTTTCTGTATTTAAAAAAACTTTAAATATGTGTTATAATCTTGCCCATGAGTTCGCTTCATGGGTTTTTGTTATTTTTTGTTGACATAAACTTCTGAAAATTAACAAAAAAATAATTTTTTATCACCACAAAACAACATTGAAATATTGTGACGATATCTTAAAATAGAAGTATTTTGAAATTTTTGCACGAAAATTGTTGATAGGAGGTTGGGATTTTTATCTATTATTCATCCTAAATTTTGTTCACTGTGAAAAGGTATTCCCTTTCTTTTTTATAATATTTATACACATTTATGTACCTCAATCAAAAATTACATTCTCTCAAAATAAATGTTTTCATTTAATTTTACTCGTCATTTTTTCGTATAGGACTGACGTCATCCTGACGTCCTGATAAATTTCATTTATAAAAATATATGGCCAGACCCAGGTACGTTTATAAAACACATTTAGTGAATACATAATAATAGTTAAATTGGAGATTTATGGACTTGTACTTAAGCGCCCAACAAAATTTATAAGTACCTACGTTTATAAAACAGCCTGTTTTGAGTGAACAGATAATAATAGTTGAATTGGAGATTTATGGATTACCTAGTTAAATCCAGTACAATTGAATGTTCCTAACCCGTCGGACTCGAGTATTTGTAAGATTGCTGCCCTTGAGAGACAGTTGGATAGAGAGAAGGGAGAAGTGGCAAAGGAGCTCTCGTACTGAATAACAAACACGAGGGGTGGGCCAAGACTTATAAAGTTTAACCCAAAGGACATGAGTTAAAGAACCCTTCAACTGATGATCAAATCAAGGGAGAGGGAAGAGAAATAGTCAGTATCTACTTTAGGGAACGTTTTGCATGCCCATTTGTGTCTACCCTAAAATGGTCACTACGAACAGCACTAGGATTATTTAAAATTTGGCAATTATTGATATTTTTGCAGGAAACATACGGCACATGCAGAGTTTGGGGTCTACGTAAAGATCAATAGATGGATAAAAACTGCCATAGAGGAGAACAGGTGTATTGCAGGTGTTAAAAAGGCGGCATTTTCATCTCCAGACAGCTTTCATACTGTTGAATATGGCACCCGGTAATTGAAACCTTACTCCCAGTGTCCCAGTTCTATCTAAAAGCTGCCGTTTTTTGTAATGTACGCTCTCAGGAAGCTCTCAACCCTTTCGATGATTTGGCGTGACAAAGGCTTTGGGCATCCCGACACGAAATGTTAAATATGGAACTGAATAAACAAAATAATCTGTGATATAAGTGGTCTAACTAAAAAGGTGTTTTATTTATCAAAATAAATCAAATAAAATATGTCATGGATTTTTCTGTTTTAATTTTTAAAACCGTTTAAGTGGAGTGCCAATTAAGCCTGACCACAATTACTTGTTGATCTGGATTCAGACTCGTCAATAAGGACGGTGTCATCAGCGTACTCTATGCGTCTGGCCACAGGGCTTTTTTAAGGGGGGATGGGATATTCTAGCGGAATTGACATCCTTTGGACGAAATCCATGAGGATTAAATACAGAAATGGGACAAAGAAACCTGTCCTACTCCGGTGGTGATCTTTAACTAATATGAGACAATATCGTCAATTCGTATTCGGCATTCGCCTTTGAGAGCAGAGTTTTGATTAGTCCAATCATTTCCAATAGCACTCCATATGCTACCCAGTATTTTTTATAGTGTGCGGGTTACAAAATGCTTTTTCATAATCCACAAAACAGAGTCAAAGAAGTCATTATTTTCTTCCTTGATGGATACAGAGTAGGATGTGTATGTGATCCGCACATGACCTACCACGCAAGAATCCTTTCTGATTTTCTGGCCCGGTCACCGTACAACTTAACAACTCCATTAAGTTTTGATTGCCTCAAGAGCCATTGACCATTATTTTCCATATACATATATTTTATTGTATTTATTATAATTTTATTTTATTTATTTTATATATCATACATAACATTATACATTTATTTAGTACTTTAACTGTCTATAATATATTCCGTATAATTAGGAAAAGGTTGTTTTTTTAAACCACTTCTTCTGCTTTTACGATTAGAGAATTTTATTGAGATGACGTCGCTTATTTAATCTTGTTTAAAAATGATATTCTGGTAACTGTAGTAGTCATCTTTATGGCCATCCATTTTATCGGAGTCAATCACATATTCCCTCAATACTTAGAGTTTTACTCGTTCGTCTATTTTCTCCCAAATATCATCAGTATTCGGAAGGCATTCTCCCGTTTTCAGGCACAGAACAGAGATAAGTCCAGTCTTAAGATTTGCCCAGTCTGTCTCAATAGGATCCGAAATTTAAATCTCTGTTTTCTTGCCCGTTGCTTTAAATCTCTCTGCATCTGGACTTTGAAAACAACTATTTTGAAGCCACTGCAAATGGCAGTCCCTCTGTAGGTCCTGAAATCCAACCGTCCCGTCCACTCCGGTTATTTTATGTATGTGATCGGCGAAGTCCAAGTATACTATTATGGTTTTTTTGAGAAACGGTGAACCGAAGATGACAATTTGTTTTAAAATACCGAAAACATTTCACTGGATTTTTTAAAGTTACTTTAGGTTGCCTGCATCAATTTGATAGCTATTCTGATTACAAAATGATATTTTTAATGTCGATATTTATACCCTAAAATATAATTTAATGTCCCTTATAAAAATATTGCCTTTTATAAATAAAAAAAAACATACTCTGTTCAACGGGTAGCTTCCTACTTAAGATACTATAGACACCCACAAACCTTTAATTTTACCCTTGTTGACGAATCTCTTACATTTCTATTTTCACAGAGTGGTATGGCGTTCTATCCTCTGCCTATCCCTGCGGGGAAATGGCGTGATGGTTAGTTAGTTAGTTAGTTCGATATTGTAACTAACTAACTAACTAACCATCACGCCATTTTTCCGAAGGGGTAGGCAGAGAGGATAGAACGCCACACCACTCTGTCCGGGCATACTTCTCTTGCTTCCTCCACATTCATACATCTTCTCATGCACGCACGTCGATTATTCCGACTTCTTATATTCCTACTCCAAAACAGTTTTAGGCGGCTATAAGAAGTAAGAAGTAAGAAGTCGATACATTATAGATAATGTAGGTAGGTAGGTAGGTAGGTAGGTAGGTAGGTAGGTAGGTAGGTAGGTAGGTAGGTAGGTAGGTAGGTAGGTAGGTAGGTAGGTAGGTAGGTAGGTAGGTAGGTAGGGTAGGTAGGTAGTAGGTAGGTAGGTAGGTAGGTACGTAGGTAGGTAGGTAGGTAGGTAGGTAGGTAGGTAGGTAGGTAGGTGGTAGGTAGGTAGGTAGGTAGGTAGGTAGGTAGGTAGGTAGGTAGGTAGGTACGTAGGTAGGTAGGTAGGTACGTAGGTACGTAGGTACGTAGGTAGGTAGGTAGGTACGTAGGTACGTAGGTACGTAGGTAGGTAGGTACGTACGTACATGAAATTGGTTGTAACGTACTTTTATGTCATGTTCTATGTTCCTACTTGCGTTTGTGTCTAGCATGCCTAGTATCAAAAATAATTATTTTTTGACGAAAATGTATCATGCATATTTAAATAGTACCTATAATAAATAAATACCTAATTCCGTCAATATTCGAAATAGTGAGCTTTGAAATTTAGCGAATAAGGTGGAAGGTCAGCAACCAAATATTCCAACACCAAAACAGTTTTAGGCGGCTATGAGCTTTGTTATTTTGTTCTAAATGTTTGTTTGATTAAGTTAATTTTATATCAACAACATTTTGAACGTGTACAAATACTTGTAGACAAATTACTGGATTATACCCATGCTGGGCTGATATCAGATATTATTGATATCCCAACAGAGACTTTCCAGAGTTTCTCTGTCTCTGTTGGGATATCAATGATATCTTATTTTGATATGTTTATCCATTGTTTAGCCTTTATGCGGGACAGAAAACTGTACAGATTCTTGTGCAGTTTGCAAACTGTCCCCGAATAAAGCGCGCGGAGTATTGAATGGTCAGCGTGACGTTTGGCTGACCTGACAGTAAGTAGATATCGATATATTGAATGCTTAAAAAAACGTAAAAAACGAATAATATGTTTAAACATACAATAATAATTTTAGGATAGCGCTTAAAAAATATACACATTTAGCGTGGCTTTTAACAGGCTGTACAGTTTTCTGAACAAGAAACTGCACAAGAAAACTTTTCAGTTTTCTTTACTTTGTGGCCCGCTAGAACTCTCTACGACCCGCTATGCCCTCACTTTACCCTCAGTGCAGTGCCTTAAGAAGAAGCGTTTTTAAAGGACACAGATATTTAAATAATTTAAAAAATCAGGCACTATAAACTCGCTTTTTTACTATCGATATCGTAAATATGTGGAAAAAAAAATTCCTGGGGAAAATATGAGGACTACGACTGTATTGCAGATCATGTAACCTCACTGATTCTAACTAGGTAGCATTTTTTTTTTTTCATAGCGTCTAATTTATTCGTGAAATGGATATGTCCATTTTTTACACTACACCACGCGTATTATGGCGTTATGTACTTACCTACTCGTTCATCAGTATCTGCTTATCTCGGAATTATTCTTAGAAAAACTTTCCTTAGAGAATATTGTAATATAAATTTCTGATCGTGTTATTTTGAGCGAATCGTATAGTTAATTAAAATGGCAAATGCATACTAGTAATAATAAAAATTTTCTACACATCAAATTTCGCAAAAAAAAAATAGGAAAATTCGCTTTGCAGCTGCAAACATTGAATGTAGTCCCTTTATACAAATACATATTTTCAATACACTATAATATTATAACATTAAAATTTGTTCAGCAATTATTGTTAGGGGCCCAGAATAATTGCAATAGTCTATGCGGTTTGTAGCTGTAGGACGACTTGCAATCTAGCCTCTCTTTAAATGTACAGCGCCCTTGAGGCGATTATGAGGTAAAAATAGCGCTATAAAAATTAAAAATTATCCGATAAATAAAAAAAAAGGAATTACTAAGGTCAAATATTGTAATAGGAGTAGGCGAAATTATTGTCTACTGTGATTTATCTCTTTTTAAAAAGGGTAAATTAAGATGTTTAAAATAATGTTTTTAAATAGTTTGCACATTGACGGTGGAAAGAAAAACGTTACCAAGCACATACATAGGGGTTTGGCCATTTATTTACTATCTGGTAATAGGTTTAATTTCGAACTCCTTCCCAAAATTTTATTCCCTACCTTCACCCGTTCTTCAAGACTTGTTCTTCCTTTGTTCTATTTCTTTCGAAATCCCCTTGCCATACTCAATACCATTTCGACGAATTTACCACTGCTCACCTTGGTCAGAGAGTCAACTTGGCGGAAAAGAAAATGATACCAAATGATACAAAATGATTTACTTCTTATTTTAAAAATGTATATACCATTACATAGCAAAAGTACAAGGGCGGGCTTAATTGCTTTTAAATGCCCTCAGTTATTTTAGTGTGATAATCATTTGTTTTGTTACTTGGTATCATTTTCACCTTGCATATATTATGTCGCTTAGGTACATTCTCCTTTCCACCGTCGATATTTTTATTTGCGATGAGGCCGATGAGTAATCGAAAATTATATCAAATGTGTTATGAAGAAATAATGTAGATACATACGTTAAAGTTTTTTTTTTTAAAATTAATAATATGATTCCCTTATCCGCCTCGTGGATAAGTCGTAACGAACTGGGCTGCTACGCATGAGGATGTGGGTTCGATACCCGATGAGGGTCAATATAAAATTTTCAATTAAAATGTTTCAAATGTGATTCCTTGAACTGGCGAATACTTCATGCAATGATTATCATAATACACTACGCATGTATTAGATACAGGTGCCCTATGCGCTATTAACATAAGGGAAAGCAGTAGTACCTACGTGTAGTATCCGCACCCAATGAACATTTGTCTTGTGAATCATTAATTTCAAAAACTTTGTTTGAGTCTAATCCTACCACCCATAATTATGTTATTATAATAAACACATTGTTCAGTAAGTACTTGGTGTATTTTTCATACCTACATTTATATTATGTTCTTATTTCTTATCTCCCTTTTGAGAGTATTGAGTGACATTATTTAAAATGGTATTTTCTATGCATTGTTTTCTCCGTGACACCTACGCGGCTACCAAATTCATAAACCCAGTCTAGAGGAAAAAAATTGTTATTAAATTTCATGTTCCTATTTGCTTTTCCCAAATTACACGGATATTTGTGAATGATAATGCCTACATTGCTATGATAATAAAATCGGCTCGTAAATGTTTAGGTAAATTAAAGTTAAAGTTAATTAACAGCTCGAAGAAATTTATTTTTGCAAAAGCTTTTACATCATATCTAGTATGCCTACCAATCATGATATAAATATCGACATCATCAACATCATCCTACCATATCCGGTCCCTATGTGGAGCATATGGATTCCACAAACCGCCTCCAGGCCAAGGGATCGGCCGCCAGCTCCCGTGCATCCTCCCAAGTCAAGTCCACGTCCCGCAGCGCTGACGCAATATGCCGGCGGATGTCCCAGTGAACAGTGGACGTCCAGGACGCCGAGAACCTGATAACAATGGGCAACAAGGTGGCGGCTCTCGGCGAGCATACGTAGTATGTGGCCCTAGCCAGCCAAAACGCCTTCGCCGGATGACAGTAGATACCAAAGGTTGCTGTGTCCGTTGCCTCACTTCTATGTTCCTTATAAAGTCAAACACCCGCACACCGCTTAATCAATCACTATTACTAGCCCAAAAAATGTGGCGACCAAATAACACTTCCAAATTCTAAATTACTACGCACTTATGAATTGTACAAACAAAATATGGATTTAGGAAACGGTTTGCATATTTTATGTATGAAACCGAGCATTCTTAAAGATTTTCGCGAAGAAGAAAAAGATGTCGCGAAGAAGATGTCGTGATAGTTGTCACAGTTTAATGGATCGCCCTTTTTTTTGAACGTGAAAATTTCTCCATTCACCCAGTCCCTTGGACAACTCTCGTCTTCCCTGGTCATTAGTTGGTGTAAAGTGCCAACAATGTCAGTGACACTACACTTCAAGTACTCCAGATGAAGTCAACTCCTGGAGCCGTTGCGTTCTTCAGCTTGGATACGGCCTCCGTCAATTCAGCGTGTGATGGGGATCCATCGGGTATATTGATCACCTGCGGAATACTTGATGCAGCTGCTTTGTTCTAATTTCTACAAGTTTAGCAAAATTTTCAATTATTGTATTGTTTTTGGCAAATGCGAAATGACGCATGTTTTTTTTCTTTACTTCTGAACATTTTTAATCAAAACGCTAACTGGGTTTTGAAATTTGACAGCCGTACGATAAGAGAATGATTTTCAAAAATTATACATGATGTAACAAAACTCGTAGTACAACCCGAAATCTGGTGAATCTACATAAAATATTTGCGTGATCAAACCGTGTAAAAAAAAAAAATGTTTTTTCTTCTCATAAAAATCCTTTCATAAGTATCGCAAGATTAAAATAAAATTTGCATGAATTGTTATAAAAAAGTTAGACTTTTTTTCTTGTTTTCCTTTATAAATTAAACTAATTTGACTAAATAAATGATATTTGGATAACAATTTGCAAAAAATTTATTTAAAAAAAAACTTACCTCGTTTATCAAATTATCTCGAGAAAACTTCTATTAAAAAAATCTACAAAATCAACTCTAAATATGATGTAGATTCACTGGTTTTCCGCTTGTGCGTTCGAGTTTTCTTACACGGTGTACCTACTTTACACAATGATTTGTCTTCACGTCAAAAATTTTGTACGAAAAAGCCCTTTTTCAATAAAATTATTTTGTTGTGAAGATAGGTACTATGCACACATTTATTTTATTTAGTGGTTTTTTTACAATTGGCATTTTATTTCAGAGATACCGCTTTTCAAGGGGATGCTTAAAATCTGTTTTAACCTTTTTTCATAATTTTATAGACTATAAGGAATTTGTCAAACGGACCTACTCTTATTTTTGCATATTTCCCACAGATTCCCTTTCATAAATTTTCCAGTTTTAATGGCCTTGCGTTGATAATGTTTTATTAAAATATCGTAAGATGTCACTGGTGTATGCAAAATTAATATGCTGTAAATGGACTAAAGGAAGATTTTTTATCTTGTTATTTTTTAGATGGTGACTTGAAAATTTTTTTTTAGGATCTTCGTTATCATTATTATGTATGTCCGTACTAAACTTTTTTGTATCTTAATCGCGATTTCCCCCCAAAACCGGTTGTTATATAACATTTTGGGCGTGTTCAAATACTTGTACACAAATCTGGATTTTATCCCAAGTGGGGAGTTGGTATTATATTTCTTTTTTTTATAATGTTATAGTATGCGTCTATTAATTTTCAAACCAAGTTTTGATGTACCTACAGTAGCGCCTAAAATAGAATTAAAAATACATAGCCGTTCGTTTCTGAGTTCTACTATTTATATATTCAGTACATGTGTATACGACCCTATTTTGTGCGCTTAAGAGACGGGAGGGTGCTTTTAAAGCACCCGTTTGCTGGTATGCGTTTTTATAAGCTCTGATTTTGAAATATTTTTTACGAGAATCTTTTCGAGTTTTTATTTATATTTTTTTCACAAGAAATTACTTATATATAAATATTGTTTTTTTTTAAATTAAGGAAAAAAAAATACAGGACCTTTTCCTATTGTTTTCTTGCCTTTATCCGCACGTCGAAAATGTCCTTGCATTCATTTATTTGTCCACGGAGTCAATATTACCAGTTCCTACGCTTTGGCACCAACCCAAAGTGTCACATAATATATGTATATTTACCTTGAAAAATCAAAACCGAAATCAGATTTTATCATGTACCTACCACCAAAAATAATTATTTTTAAGGTTACCTGCATAATATTTTTAGGTATATTAAATTAATTAGACTAAAAAAATTATACTTAATAACAATTTGCTAAAATTTATCGGAAAAAAATCAATTCCTAACTCAATTTTCTCCAAAACTATCAAATCAAATAAAAAAAACTTATTCTGCAAAATCGACGTCCGAATATGATGTAGATTCACTGGTTTCTCGCTTGTACATCGAGTTTTGTTACACGGTGTATAAGGACGAGTAAGACCATTCAACTGGATTGAAATATTTATTATAAATGCAGTATTTACCTACCCTTTACATCTTCTAAACTGTTATCTTCTGTCATTTACATTTCTACTAGGTACTACTTTCCCAAATCACCCCCCAATGATAAGGTGCTAGTGCAGGTTTACCTTTATGCTTGTTGTTACAATAATGCAAAGTGATCAGTCTTACGTTTCAGATCCACTTGAAGGTATCACATATGAAATATTTTAATGTAAAAACACATTTTAAATTCCTATAAAGGTATTTTCATATTGACCGGGGATCGAACCCCGCGTCCTGAAACATGGTAGCCCAACGCGATAACCACCATACCACGATGCAGACATTAGTGTTTACGAAATCAATAAAAAAAACCTTACACAATGTATTTTGAAAAATACTTTTATTTCATACACATAATCATTTTACATACAGTGGCATTATTTTAAACAAGTGAAGTGGGCAGAATTAATTTTTCCAAAGAATTTGGTACAACGGCACTTTTGCCTGTGAATTTTAAAAGAATTTTTGTTTTTACTTCAATACAACGGACTAAAATCAATATTACAATTATATTGGGGAGAAACATAAAATTAGTATTATTCTTTGAACTTTAAAACATCGTATCTGCATAATATATCAATATAACCATAATTATTATATTGACAACATTTTCAATATTCCAAAAAATTATCATTTCGACCCACAAATAGTTAAAGCATCTACCATATAAGAATCATAATTCATTACATCGATTAATAGTATCGTTTATGATTACAGTGCTTTGCACTTATAATTGTAAGTTCATACAGCATATTTATATAACAAAAATTGCAGTGACTCAATGAGTATGACATAATATAATACATTATAAACAAATGAAACTGTTATACAAAAATACAACTGTGAAAACTTGGAAAAAGAGTAGTTTGAGAGTTTATTTTAAAAATTTAGTTGTACGTATCAATTTCCTTTTTTATTTATAAATAAGTGATTTGTCAGTTAAGCTGGATCATTACATCGATTAAATAGTAAATCGTTTATGATTACAGTGCTATGCACTTAATAATGTAAGTTCATACAACATATTTATATAATAAAAATGAGGGTTTTAAAATTATTGTATCTATTTTTTTAAATTAGTAATTTAATATAAAATTTCTCATTTCATAGCAATATTTGACTTTACGAACATTCTACACGAATTCTTCTTGTATAAAACTCAAGTTATAATATTTACTGGCTATTCAAATTTTCATTAGATTTCAATATAGCCTTAAACTACCTTCCGGAGAAGTTATATTTATTAGTTGCTCAAAAGTCTGTCCTTGTAATATATTTACAAAAAAAAAAATTTTTTAATATTTAGTTTTACTAACAATACGCAGAAAAGTTCAAAATCCGTAACACTATTTTTATAACCCCTGTGGGGCTTACGTTTATGGTAAAAATAAAATATTTATTACACATTCAAATATTATTTTTAGTTTCCCTTTCTACTTTCAAGGCTGAAAGACGGCAGTACTAGTTATTTCAATGAGTATGACATAATATAATACATTATAAACAAATTAACTGTTACATAATACAACTGAAAATTATGAAAATGTGTAGTTTGAGAGTTTATTTTACAGCCTATGTATTTTAGGCTTGCCAAACCATCTGTTTCTATTTGCACAGTCCGTATTTTCAGGGGTTTGTCCCAAGCGTTTTTACCAAATACATAATCATAACGTCCTCCCTCGTGCGAATTTTTCGATCAAGCTGTTTTACTTTACGCTTGAAATTTGTCGATCAGATGGAATAAATTGGTTACCCTACGGCAATAATTCATAATAGAGGGTAAATACCTACAAAAAAATACATTTGTACTTTTGCTTAAAAATCCTAAATATATTTTTCCATTAGATGTTTTATTGCGTTAATTTAGTTTGTAATTTTATCGCATCTACTTTCTACGTACATAGCGAAGCCTGATTATTAAAACAATAGTATTATTGAAGTAACTTTTTTTCTTTCAAAAAACTAAAGGATCAAATCAGTCAGCAGCTTCAATATTCTTTTAGGTGATTTTTAGGTACAGTTTAAAGACATAAAAATTGAGCATTTGGTATAAATACACTCGCGAGAACTTTGTTTCTAAAAAGAATACCTGTTGTAATACGTTTTAAATCACAGTATTTTTTTTTTAAATAAAGAAAAAAATTTATTCTACTCATTTTTCACAAAGTTTCAGTATCATAATGTGAATTCCTTTTAACTTGTAATTATATTACATTTTATAAATACATAGATACATGCATACAGCTAATGCATTGTTTATAATAATAGCCAAAAAATTTAGTAAAAATTTTAAAAGTAAGCATATATATACAACTCATTTCATAGCAATATTCGACTTTCACATTCCGAACATACGAACATTCACATTCTACAAATTCCTCTTGTATAAAACTCAAGTTATAATATTTACTGGCTATTCAAATTTTCATTAGATTTCAATATAGCCTTAAAACTACCTTCCGGAGAAGTTATATTTATTAGTTGCTCAAAAGTCTGTCCTTGTAATATATTTACAAAAAAAATATTTTTAAAATATTTAGTTTTACTAACAATACGCAGAAAAGTTCAAAATCCGTAACACTATTTTTATAACCCCTGTGGGGCTTACGTTTATGGTAAAAATAAAATATTTATTATACATTTAATATTATTTTTAATTTCCATTTCTACATTCAAGGCTGAAAGACGGCAGTGACTCAATGAGTATGACATAATATAATACATTATAAACAAATGAACTGTTATACAAAATACAACTGAAAACTTGAAAAAGAGTAGTTTGAGAGTTTATTTTAAAAATTTAGTTGTACGTATCAATTTCCTTTTTTATTTATAAATAAGTGATTTGTCAGTTAAGCTGATCATTACATCGATTAATAGTATCGTTTATGATTACAGTGCTTTGCACTTAATAATGTAAGTTCATACAACATATTTATATAATAAAAATGAGGGTTTTAAAATTATTGTATCTATATTTTGAAATTAGT
The DNA here is from genome assembly GCA_022494985.1 of Micrasema minimum. Taxonomy (NCBI): domain Eukaryota; kingdom Metazoa; phylum Arthropoda; class Insecta; order Trichoptera; family Brachycentridae; genus Micrasema; species Micrasema minimum. The sequence continues at coordinate 33,078 of JAGVSP010001604.1, forward strand.
AATTTAATAATAATTTCTGCATGTTTTACGAGAATTGTATTTGAATGAGTAAATGGATGATGAAGTGATAAAAATTAAGCAGCAAAAAAATTATTGTTTAAGTTTATGGTATGTTGTACCCAATTCAAAATAGGTTTTGTACATTACACGTATGATTCATAGATAAGTAAGCATATATACATTTCATTTCATAGCAATATTTGACTTTACGAACATTCTACACGAATTCTTCTTGTATAAAACTCAAGTTATAATATTTACTGGCTATTCAAATTTTCATTAGATTTCAATATAGCCTTAAAACTACCTTCCGGAGAAGTTTATATTTATTAGTTGCTCAAAAGTCTGTCCTTGTAATATATTTACAAAAAAAATATTTTTTAAAATATTTAGTTTTACTAACAATACGCAGAAAAGTTCAAAATCCGTAACACTATTTTTATAACCCCTGTGGGGCTTACGTTTATGGTAAAAATAAAATATTTATTACACATTCAAATATTATTTTCAGTTTCCCTTTCTACTTTCAAGGCTGAAAAACGGCAGTGACTAGTTATTTCAATGAGTATGACATAATATAATACATTATAAACAAATTAACTGTTACATAATACAACTGAAAATTATGAAAATGTGTAGTTTGAGAGTTTATTTTACAGCCTATGTATTTTAGGCTTGCCAAACCATCTGTTTCTATTTGCACAGTCCGTATTTTCAGGGGTTTGTCCCAAGCGTTTTTACCAAATACATAATCATAACGTCCTCCCTCGTGCGAATTTATCGATCAAGCTGTTTTACTTTACGCTTGAAATTTGTCGATCAGATGGAATAAATTGGTTACCCTACGGCAATAATTCATAATAGAGGGTAAATACCTACAAAAAAATACATTTGTACTTTTGCTTAAAAATCCTAAATATATTTTTCCATTAGATGTTTTATTGCGTTAATTTAGTTTGTAATTTTATCGCATCTACTTTCTACGTACATAGCGAAGCCTGATTATTAAAACAATAGTATTATTGAAGTAACTTTTTTTCTTTCAAAAAACTAAAGGATCAAATCAGTCAGCAGCTTCAATATTCTTTTAGGTGATTTTTAGGTACAGTTTAAAGACATAAAAATTGAGCATTTGGTATAAATACACTCGCGAGAACTTTGTTTCTGTGAAAGAATACCTGTTGTAATACGTTTTAAATCAAAGTATTTTTTTTTTAAATAAAGATAATTTTTTATTCTACTCATTTTTCACAAAGTTTTAGTGTCATAATGTGAATTCCTTTTAACTTGTAATTTTATTACATTTTATAAATACATAGATACATGCATACAGCTAATGCATTGTTTATAATAATAGCCAAAAAATTTTAATAGTAAGCATATATATACAACTCATTTCATAGCAATATTCGACTTTACGAACATTCACATTTTTACAAATTCCTCTTGTATAAAACTCAAGTCATAATATTTACTGGCTATTCAAATTACATTTCATTACATTTTAATATAGCCTTAAAACTACCTTCCGGAGAAGTTATATTTATTAGTTGCTCAAAAGTCTGTCCTTGTAATATATTTACACAAAAAATATATTTTTAAAATATTTAGTTTTACTAACAATACGCAGAAAAGTTCAAAATCCGTAAACACTATTTTTATAACCCCTGTGGGCTTACGTTTATGGTAAAAATAAAATATTTATTACACATTCAAATATTATTTTCAGTTTCCCTTTCTACTTTCAAGGCTGAAAGACGGCAGTGACTAGTTATTTCAATGAGTATGACATAATATAATACATTATAAACAAATTAACTGTTACACAATACAACTGAAAATTATGAAAATGTGTAGTTTGAGAGTTTATTTTACAGCCTATGTATTTTAGGCTTGCCAAACCATCTGTTTCTATTTGCACAGTCCGTATTTTCAGGGGTTTGTCCCAAGCGTTTTTACCAAATACATAATCATAACGTCCTCCCTCGTGCGAATTTTTCGATCAAGCTGTTTTACTTTACGCTTGAAATTTGTCGATCAGATGGAATAAATTGGTTACCCTACGGCAATAATTCATAATAGAGAGTAAATACCTACAAAAAATGCATTTGTACTTTTGCTTAGAAATCCTAAATATATTTTTCCATTAGATGTTTTATTACGTTAATTTAGTTTGTGATTTTATCGCATCTACTTTCTACGTACATAGCGAAGCCTGATTATTTTTACTATAACAATAGTATTATTGAAGTAACTTTTTTTCTTTCAAGAAACTAAAGGATCAAATCAGTCAGCAGCTTCAATATTCTTTTAGGTGATTTTTGGTACAGTTTGAAGACATAAAAATTGAGCATTTGGTATAAATACACTCGCGAGAACTTTGTTTCTAAAAAGAATACCTGTTGTAATACGTTTTAAATCAAAGTATTTTTTTTTTTAAATAAAGATAATTTTTTATTCTACTCATTTTTCACAAAGTTTTAGTGTCATAATGAGAATTCCTTTTAACTTGTAATTATATTACATTTTATAAATACATAGATACATGCATACAGCTAATGCATTGTTTATAATAATAGCCAAAAAATTTAGTAAAAATTTTAAAAGTAAGCATATATATACAACTCATTTCATAGCAATATTCGACTTTCACATTCCGAACATACGAACATTCACATTCTACAAATTCCTCTTGTATAAAACTCAAGTTATAATATTTACTGGCTATTCAAATTTTCATTAGATTTCAATATAGCCTTAAAACTACCTTCGGAGAAGTTATATTTATTAGTTGCTCAAAAGTCTGTCCTTGTAATATATTTACAAAAAAAATATTTTTAAAATATTTAGTTTTACTAACAATACGCAGAAAAGTTCAAAATCCGTAACACTATTTTTATAACCCCTGTGGGGCTTACGTTTATGGTAAAAATAAAATATTTATTATACATTTAATATTATTTTTAATTTCCATTTCTACATTCAAGGCTGAAAGACGGCAGTGACTCAATGAGTATGACATAATATAATACATTATAAACAAATGAACTGTTATACAAAATACAACTGAAAACTTGAAAAAGAGTAGTTTGAGAGTTTATTTTAAAAATTTAGTTGTACGTATCAATTTTCTTTTTTATATTATAAATAAGTGATTTGTCAGTTAAGCTGATCATTACATCGATTAATAGTATCGTTTATGATTACAGTGCTTTGCACTTAATAATGTAAGTTCATACAACATATTTATATAATAAAAATGACGAATTCTTCTTGTATAAAACTCAAGTTGTAATATTTACTGGTTATTCAAATTTTCATTAGATTTCAATATAGCGCATTCAACGTAAAACTACCTTAAAAAAGTTATATTTACTATGTTTTATTGCACGAAAATCCGTCTTTGTAATATATTTACAGAACAAATATTTTTAAAATATTTAGTTTTACTAACAATACGCAGAAAAGTTCAAAATCCGTAACACTATTTTTATAACCCCTGTGGGGCTTACGTTTATGGTAAAAATAAAATATTTATTACACATTCAAATATTATTTTTAGTTTCCCTTTCTACTTTCAAGGCTGAAAGACGGCAGTGACTAGTTATTTCAATGAGTATGACATAATATAATACATTATAAACAAATTAACTGTTACACAATACAACTGAAAATTATGAAAATGTGTAGTTTGAGAGTTTATTTTACAGCCTATATATTTTAGGCTTGCCAAACCATCTGTTTTTATTCGTACAGTCCGTATTTTCAGGGGTTTGTCCCAAGCGTTTTTACCGAATACATAATCATAACGTCCTCCCCCGTCCGAATTTTTCGATCAAGCTGTTTTACTTTACGCTTAAAATTTGTCTATCAGATGGAATAAATGGTTACCCTACGGCAATAATTCATAATAGAGAGTAAATACCTACAAAAAATGCATTTTGTACTTTTGCTTAGAAATCCTAAATATATTTTTCCATTAGATGTTTTATTACGTTAATTTAGTTTGTGATTTTATCGCATCTACTTTCTACGTACATAGCGAAGCCTGATTATTTTTACTATAACAATAGTATTATTGTAGTAACTTTTTTTCTTTCAAGAAACTAAAGGATCAAATCAGTCAGCAGCTTCAATATTCTTTTAGGTGATTTTTAGGTACAGTTTGAAGACATAAAAATTGAGCATTTGGTATAAATACACTCGCGAGAACTTTGTTTCTAAAAAGAATACCTGTTGTAATACGTTTTAAATCAAAGTATTTTTTTTTAAATAAAGATAATTTTTTATTCTACTCATTTTTCACAAAGTTTTAGTGTCATAATGTGAATTCCTTTTAACTTGTAATTTTATTACATTTTATAAATACATAGATACATGCATACAGCTAATGCATTGTTTATAATAATAGCCAAAAAATTTTAATAGTAAGCATATATATACAACTCATTTCATAGCAATATTCGACTTTACGAACATTCACATTTTACAAATTCCTCTTGTATAAAACTCAAGTCATAATATTTACTGGCTATTCAAATTACATTTCATTACATTTCAATATAGCCTTAAAACTACCTTCCGGAGAAGTTATATTTATTAGTTGCTCAAAAGTCTGTCCTTGTAATATATTTACACAAAAAATATTTTTTAAATATTTAGTTTTACTAACAACACGCAGAAAAGTTCAAAATTCGTAACCCCTATTTTTATAACCCCTGTGGGTTTATAGTAAAAATAAAATATTCATTATACATTTAAATATTATTTTTAATTTCCATTTCTACATTCAAGGCTGAAAGACGGCAGTGACTCAATGAGTATGACATAATATAATACATTATAAACAAATGAACTGTTATACAAAATACAACTGAAAACTTGAAAAAGAGTAGTTTTGAGAGTTTATTTTAAAAATTTAGTTGTACGTATCAATTTCCTTTTTTATTTATAAATAAGTGATTTGTCAGTTAAGCTGATCACATTTTTTCATAATTAGATAATAAAGAAAATTATTCATTAAAATTGTTTGTGCGTTATTGATAAAAACCGCATGAGGTAACATAAATAGTTTTGGACATTTTTTAAGGTAGTACTAAATATTTTTATTACAACCCAATGTATTGAAGGCTGTTAGTAAGCATTTGTTTCATGTTTATATATTTATTTTTTCTAATTCTAGTTTGTAATGGTATTTTTTTCTTTCTTTAAATCTTTTCATCTGCGTTGTATAAGAGACTTATTGTAGATATATAGGTACATAGGTACGTAGGTACATACATAATATATCGAAATATTTAAAAGCTTACATATATTTATATTTACTATCTACAATATTTTATTCTTTGGGTATATCGGATCGTCAACCATTAGAGTGTTGAAAAAAGAGAATTAAAATTATTTAAAATGTACCTAAACGTACATCACTTGATTCTTTTCATTTTACATTAGAAATGTTTTTGTGTGTGAACCAACAAAGTAAAGAAAGCGTCCCCCTAAAAAATGTATTTCTATAAAAACGCCATGCATCGTTGGTATTATAAGTAATTTTATATTTAAAAACTAAAATCACAATAAAAGTAATTGAACACTGCAGATAATTAATATGTATTTACAAAACATCGATTTTCTAAAATAAATACGCTTGCTTATTACTTACCTTAATTAATTGTACGTAATATATTGAATAACTTATTTCGAAGTCAATCGATAAATGCAAAATATAATTATACCTTAATAAACAACAAGCATAGGTATATTAATAAACATTTTTTTAAATGTCGTCAACATATATTATAACCATCAAAAGATTTATCTAAACGACAAATAAGATTATATATTTTTAGAATAGCTTTATTGTAAATAAGAATATCCACAAAAATTTTCACTTCTAAAGACATTGTAAATATTATAAATAACCATATACATATTTATCAAATCAAGAGAAAGATAGAATAAAATCACAACTACAATGGGCATTCATAAATTTACTTGAAAAAATAATTGTTCGCTAGAGGACTTGAACCTGAGTGCTTAGCATAAACAAACATCGAGATCGAATTCATAACTTTAAACGAAAAATCATTGCCCTTAGCATACTTTAATTTCTTCGCTGGCAATAATTTTCCATTCAAAGCGATGAATTTAATCTCGATGTTTTTTCATGCTAGGCACCCTGGGCTTCGAACAAGAATTCGCTAGAAGGGGCGTTTCCATACAGATTTTCTAAAAATATACGCTTCCTAGGGTTTATTTCATAACACCACTTATTATCAAATTCCACCGTCTAAAGACTGTTGATGACGTAGATGCCTATTAATTGATGGCGTAGTAAATGGCGTAGTAGGTAACTAGGATCAAGTAAAACAAGTGCTTGAAAGTGGGCATGTAAGAAGTCGGTATAATCGACGCGCGTGCATGAGAAGATGTATGAATGTGGAGGAAGCAAGAGAGAGTATGCCGGGACAGAGTGGTGTGGCGTTCTAACCCCTCTGCCTACCCTTTCGGGGAAATGGTGTGATGGTTAGTTAGTTAGTAACTAGACACCTCAGACACGGTAGTATTTTTCTACCACTTCTCTGACATTCTTGTTCGAAAACCCTGCGTCCTTTACAAGTCAGGCCCACTGAGCTAAACGACCAATTACTTAACCAAGAAATAAACGAAAGAAAGAAGGAGGTCCATAATTTTTTTTCCTATTTTTCACTTAAGTAATGATAAAATAATATGAAACAAAATTTCACAAATTTTTCAATAATTTTTTTGATCATCAATAATATTCTCAGCTATATAATGGTAAAATGTTGGGAAGTTAGATCTATATTAAAAATTTTTTTTTTAAATTAGCTTCCGGAAGTTAGATCTTTTTTTTTTAATATTTAGAAAAGATATCAAAGGAATTTCATATTTGCTATTTAGGTACTATTTAAAATAAATTTTGAATAAACATTAAAACCGTCCAGCAGTTTTGGTCGTGTTTTTGCGTACAAATTCATTATTGTTCATAGATCCAAAACTTAAAAATTTGACATAAATAAGAACGGTATATTTTCACTTTGCCCTATTGTGATAATAGTTACAGTGATGCTAGAAGTTTCACAAAATAAATTAGATTGTGAAAATTTCCAATTGTGACTGGGTCATCAGTAATTTTAGAAAACGTTGAGATTCGAATTCGAAGCGTCAGCGAAATTGTCGTCATCAGAATCAGAGAGAGTGTGAGGGAGAGGATCAGCTCCAGGAAGAATAGTCAAATGAGTAGCATCACTTTGTAATGTATAACACCCGGCTCTCTTCTGGATCGCCTGCACAAAGTTCTGAAAATAAATAAGAAAAGCCTGAATTGAAAGGTAAAAAAAAGAGCCCTAACCATGTAACCATCCTTGCATAAAGCTCTAGTCCACTACAGACAACTTTTTCCCATCATTAAACAAAAAAAATTTTCTTCATTTATATATCGCACCCCGGCAATAAAAGAGAGACAACTCAAAATTTAGAAAAATAGAGGTTTTGTACTTTTTTGGTGGGTTTTTACCATTCGCACGAAATCACTTAAACAGAACTAAAAAAGCTCTTAAGCCTTTGCGACAGATGTCGTAGAAATTACAACCAAAAAAATAGTGAAAAAATTAAGAAACAAAAAAGTTTGTGTTTTTAGCCATTTCCCAAAAAAGTTTGTTTTTAGAGTTGACTCTCTTTTGTTCCCGGGGTGCGATATAACTAACTAACTAACTAACCGCCATTTCCCCGAAGGGGTAGGTAGAGTAAATAGAACGCCACACACCTCTGTCCTGGCATACTTCTCTTGCTTCCACCACATTCATATATCTACTCATGCACGCACGTCGATTATTCCGACTTCTTATGCCCACTTTCAAGCACTTGTTTTAATTGATCGTGCCATGTCTTTCTCGGCCTTCCTCGACTTCCACATCCAGGCACAGTCGCATCATAAATATTATTTTAGCCGTTCTTTCACCATCCATTCCTTCTACATGACCGAACCATCGTAAGAAACCTTTCTTAATTATGTACATGATGCTTATCTCAGCATTGCATTCTGCTCTAATTTCAACATTGTATGTTTATATTATATGTACCTTTATATTATAAAACATATTATATCTGCATTTTTTTAAATTATGTATTACTTATAATATTTGTCATCCTCTCAAAAAAACGCCGCTAACTACCGAAATGCTGTCTTCGAACAAAAAAGGTGTTCAAATTGCCTCTCGAAGTTGTGAAAACTTTCAATTTTTTCGTTGGACTTTTTAAACTGTTAGCTAGTTCCAAAAAAATGTAAGTCGTTTAAGATAGAGACTAGCTTTTTCACTTTTTTGCCCGTAAGCAAAAATTTTTTATTGCACTTAGAGGCCTTTTAGTGCCTTAGACGGCAGATCATTCAATTTACATTTTTATAATATTTGTTTGTGAACTTATTAATTTGCTTTTTATTTATCTTCTTATCCTCCTATTTTACATTGATTTATTTCATGTCATTGATTCCGGATATACATAATCATTTTAATTTCCTTTTTTACTGCATTCCTCAGTGGGAAACATGACACATTGTGATATGAACCATTCTCCTTTGGAAAGGTTGACCGATTTACAAAAAGTAATCCTACCTGCGAAATGACGTCACCATGTGCTGTTCTCACTTGGTATAGATACCGATATTTCCTTTGCCTCATCTCAGCCCGTTTCTCGCGTGTTCTCGGTCTTTGGCCATTTTTGAGTCGCTGCTTTTGTGCACTTAAACCTTAAATAACAGTATAATTTAAAACACCAAATTTTTAATCAAAGTCCAATGAATCACAGAAAATTTGCAGTAGTAATGTACGCAAAACGCATTTTTTATGTAAAACTGACTTCAAAAGACAAAAGCAGAAAGTCGTTATCTTGAAATCAGTCTAAGCCACGTTTCTATTCAAACTCAATTTGGATTCAAATTGTATAAACAGAACTAAGAACATTTTAAGTCCCAGGAGAATGACTTTGACTTTCAGCCTTTGTATTTTTTAATTGGATTGTTTAATTTTTATGAAAGCTTCTCCCTTCTCGGAGAACAACCAGCATCTGGATCTTATAAAAAATGTGTTTTCTGAAATCATCCTGCCATTTTTTGACAAATAAGTACATACAATAATCGCTTATTCAAAAAACAATCGCCAGAAATCATAAACTACTTGGGAATGATATTTCATATGTTTGTGATTGTCAAAGTAAATTAAATAAATCAGCGGGTACCTAATTTTTATTGTTCAAACACGTTTCAATAATAATTATATGACGCAATACGTTTCGCATGAACACAAACAATAATTTATTTAAATCAAAATCAATCAATAAAACTGAATGAAAAATATTTTTTTTATTCATTTTCATTATTACGGAATACTCGAAAGTAAAGTGCAGTTAAAAAATAAATTTATTTTCTGTATGGTACAAATAGTGACGGAATCTTATTTTTAATTGATAATAGTACGCATTTAATTGAATAAAAAATAATAAAACAACAGTGAAGTGTGAAGATAATTTAAGATAGAATAATAAAATGCTTACTCTCCTCGTGGTGAACTCCGGTTCCTGTAACGCAAGTCTGTGTTGCCAGACCAAGGATGGTCATAGTTGGCCACACGGCGAGGATCAGCCAAGAAAACCAACAAGGAACTGGTATAGATGATCTCAAGTTAATCCGTTCCCAAATCTACAAATACACGTAAAATTAGAAGCGGATACCTAACATGGAAAAAAGTATACGTAATTCCTAATCGTTTATTAAAAGTAGAGTGAAGGAAAAAGCAGGAAAATTGGCCAAAAATGTTGGCTTCTCCACGACAATGAAAGATAAAATATATTGCAATGACTGCTCTTCATAAATGTCAACTATAATATTATACTTTCCATACTTGATAATTGATTAAAAATCGCTAAATTTTCACAGTTTTTAAGACACTGCACTTGGTGTTTCAAATCAGTGCCCTATGCAACATTAGTTGTAGATAAGGAAAAGTAGTAGTAGTTGTAAATAACTCGAGAAAAAAACCATTTGTTTAATAAGAGATAATTAAAATATTTTTTTATAAGGTATGTTAATACTTCAAAATATAAATCAAAGGCCAAATTTTCATTTAATCCCAATTTTTTAAACGTGCAACTAAATCATAACATTCCAATTTGATTTCAAATTTAACGAAGAGGAAAATAACACCTCAAATAATTACCGAAGACAGATAAATTTCTGAATTATTCATGCTTTAACTTTTCAAGTAGTACTGAACTCTTGAGAAAATTCTATTGAAATCATTCGCGTTATTTCCTTTGTATTCACAAATTTTCTTTGATTACGGAGAAAAGGAAATTATTGAAATTGAGCAAAAATCTTTAGAAATGTTTTCAATTTATTACATATTCCTAGGGAAAATTATGTTGTTTTTTTTTTGTATTTACATAAAAATTTCAATTACCCAATTAGCCATAGCTAGACGCTCAATCAAAAAATCAATAGCTCCGGCCAGAATAGCACCTCCGTACACTGATGTTCCGAATATTGTCAACCCTGTAAATAACCAAAATGTATTTATATGTATCTCTTGGCATTATTTTTTTTTTAATCGAACGTTTATCAAATACCTAATGTATTTGCTGTTTTTATTCTGTGACAGCTGTTTCCCTGTCCAGGCGAAACAGGCACCACGATACTTTTAAAAATAACTATCAACATGTTAAAAATGATTTATTTAAAAGTAGTTATATCCTTTTTCGTCGGCAATTTGCGTCAGAGCTGCGGGACGTGGACTTGACTTGGGAGGATGCATGGAAAGCTAGCGGCGGCCGCTCGCTTGGCCTGGAGGCAGTTTGTGGAATCCATATGCTCCACATAGGGAGCAGATATGGTATGATGATGATGATGAAGTTATATCCTTAGATAAAGAATGATATACATACTAGGTCTTAGGTTATATCTATAATAAAGATGTGTTAATTAAATTTTAACTCAATCAATAGTAACATTATCATATTTTCTTTAATTGAAAAATGATTTTTTTGTATTGAAGCACTTGAACACAACATGAAAAAAAAATCACATTTTTTTTCAATTTCGTTGTGGCTACTTCACAACTTAATCTTACCATCATTATTATTGAAATGGTATTTTTTCTTAACGCGTACGTGTACCATAGAGGAATAAATACTATTTGGACTTAAATCGATATACCTAGTAAAGTTTTTATACTTAATGTTAGGTAGGTACCCTATATAAAAAAAAAAACATTAAAACTGTGAAATGCGTTCCTCGGCACGGGTCCCCCAGTGAGGAATGCATTTAAGATGAAAGTGTAAAGCAAGATTGAAATAAACTAAATAAATAAATAAATAAATAAATAAAGTAATATTCAATTGCATAAATATTATTAAAATGTGGGCGCATTCAACAACAGTCTTTTGTCGCCAATTCATAATATAACATTAAGGGGTTTGATTTCCGATAAGGTCAAAAGGAAACATTCTAAAAAAAGAATTTTTTATCTTAAAATTATCAAAAATAAAAATGTATTATTTTTACTTACCCTTTTTCCAGCACAAATTAAGGATCGCGAAGAGAATCGCGGTACCGAGTAGAGTAGATACGCATAGCCACATCTGTAATTTATTTTATTTCATTTTTTATGTATCTTTGATTATTTCTAACACTTCAATTTATTACGTGAAACCATTTCTCATAACTGCGAATAAGATAATGTTTCTTATTTTATTCTTTACAGAGAAGGCGATCTAGACATTAACCTAAATAATGAAAACATAATTCGATTCTGATTTTTGGTAGGTAGGTTGATTTTTGGTAGGTAGGTACCCTTGAAAAAGAGACACGTGTTGTCTCAAAACCGGTCGGGAGTTAGATTAATAATAAAAAAGTAGTAGTTTAAAACAAAGTTTTTTCATTTGAATAGTTTATAATGAATAACTATAAAGTAAACTTTCTAACATAAATTTCACTTTAGCTCTTTGTTCAAATTTTTAATTTTTAGTCAAACATCTGTTTCGTATGCCAAAACTTTTAAAATCTCAATATTAAATTCCATAAATTCAAATTCATCATTAGGTTTAGAGTTATTCTAAAATTTAATATAAAAGTTCTTTGCGGTTACTAATACTTGGGACTAAACATAATTATGTATTATGTACTTAAAAACAAATAGTGAACCGATAACCATTTCGAAATTGATTGTACCGATTTCTTAGAAAAATATGAACTATTCCCAAAATATTTACCCTAGATAATGTTCAGTAAAAACCAATTTTGCTTTGTAAATAACCATTTTATTTTATAATTTTCTAATTGATTTTCGTACGTGGGACGTATTTCATCTTAAGTTTAGGTGTTAGGTTTTATACGTGAACTTTGATACTAGCATATATTTTTATTTTTTATTTTCTCGACCATTGTATTTTAGCAAGCCTCTGAAAAAAAAATTCGTCAACCCATCTGATTTGTGGACGTCCTTGGGACCTCGTGTTCGTTTTAGCTTCATCAATCTGTCATCTGTCAACACCTGTCATTTTTGACTATATCTTTGACCTGCCCCTTTCCATTTTAACTGAGTCATGTACATTTATATTATGTACCTAGTTATAATGTATTTATAAAATAAACAGAGTAAAATAATAAGCTACTCCCACTAATAATATATTATGCAATACGTACTGAATGGTGTGATTTCTCTGATAAGTAGTCGTATGCGGCAAGGCCGGCTATCGCTACAAACAGTCCTGTATGAAGACCAGTCATGAATAATCCCACATACTGAATTAACATCGTTATGAGTCCAAAAAGAAATCCTGCGGAGAATGCGACGGCTGAAAAGATAATAATAATAATTACAAACTATTCCAAGCATTGTGATACAATCCTGTCATGAAAATGCGTTATATTATGATTTGACTAGGAAACTGAGTAAAATATAAAGAAGAGGTTATAGAATCTATACTACTACTACTTTCCCTTATCCGCACCCAATGGTGCATAGGGTACTACATCTCGATCAATTTATTACATGAAGGTAAGATGATCAGTCATACGCTCCAGTACCAGTCCAAGGTATCACACATGAAATGTTTATATGAAAATCACTTGTCAATAAATACTTCACGTTGACCCTCTACGGGAATCAAATCTGAGACCTCATGCACGGCAGTAAAATGAGCTACCACTATGCTTCGAGAATCTGTCTATGGTCTATGAAAACAAAATCGATTTACTAAATGAGAAATTAAGCATTTGCAATAATGTACCTACATACATAATGTCAAATGAACTTCGTCTACAACCTGTATATCTGTGCCTCCTGTGATAAGTGATACAAATTATACAAGTACAGTAAAATTATATTGCACCTATAAGTTGTCTTTAAGTAAACTGATTTACAAGAAGTAAAAAGGTTGTACCCTAATGTAATAATTATTATACCTTAATCACTATTGAGAAAAATCGGTCCAAAGTAATACAACTCTAAATATATCAATATTCACGATAAATATACTGAAAAACAAAGTGTGAAAATGAATATAATCGTTCTTATACCACAAAGCACGATAAACAATATGTGGAGCAATTACTTAAAGGGGTTACAACTTGACATACTATATATCTAAATTCACGATTTTTTGCCAAAAATCCTAACAGTTATATCACTCTGCACCAAACTATCTCCAAAACTATAGCATATAGAAGTACGTGAGACGACCAAAAAAAGAGGATTTTTTTGTTATCATTTCCATGTAAAAATCACAAAAAGGGTACAACTCGACTCAATCATCATAAGAGGCACAGATATCAAGTAGGTATCTACGTCAATGTGTAATATTTCGTAGAGAAAAATCGGTTATGTTTATCGAGAGAAGAACGTAATTCAGTTATCTTTCCCACTCATTGATATTCATGATACCGCAGCTAGTATTACGAATAACTAACACAAAATCATTTTTAAAATAAATCAAATGAAATATTCGACTTTTTTCAGTATATTCATCAATATTTCGTATTCACCAATCAAGTTATGCAAATATCTATTCTTAGAATATAGAGCAATCTATAAATTCTAAAGGTCTGTTGAACAAACACCAGAGAGGCGATGCAATGGCTTGTATCCATCTCCATCTAAATACGGTTTTATTGTTAGTGTTTACCACCAACCGACAAAACAAACATCATTAACGCAACTGAATCTCACTACATTGCAGCTTGTGCGACAGTGGAGGTAAAGGGCTATATTACAGACAGAGTTGGTACATCGCTATCTGACCCATTTCCCTTTACTATGTATGAACAGTTCATTCCAGTTACTGGAATTTTCATGACGCGGGTCAGACCAATAATAAAGAGGTGTTGGTATGAAATACATGCTTCTAAAATGCAATCAAAAAGTGTATTCGAGGCAATCCGTAGGCGCAATTAGTAATCTTCGGTCGTTTATTTATAAAGCAAACTACTACTAAGACTATTTTTCCTTATCGGCATCCAATGGTGCATCAGGCACTGCATTGGTACACCAAGTGCAGTGTATATTGATCAATTTATTACATGAAGGTAAGATGATCAGTCATACGCTTCAGTATCAGTCCAAGGTATCACACATGAAACATTATTAAGAAAATCACATGTAAATAAGTCATTTACAGCGCATGAGGTTCGACCATGGAATCAACTTCCAAATGCTATAATGGAAACCGAAACAGTCACTTCTTTTAAAACACGGCTGAAAAAACGATTTCCTATCTATTCCTTAAATTTTATTCCTGTTTTTATCTCCCTTCTATACTAGGCAGACATTGAGTGTGATAATATGTGTGTGTTTGTATTGAAAAGTGTTTATTTCTGTTATTGCGTTTACGTTAAATAACTGCAATACTTTATTTTATTGGTTCAATGGAAGAAATTACCTGCTTGGCAATAAAGGAAACACTAATTTACAAACTATATTTTTTTTAAACCAAGTTTCTAAATAAGTAGTTCTGAAACGACGTGCTCTTCCTTGATCAGCACAAAACTAACTACGGTTTTCAGACACCAATGTCTCGATTAGGTAGTATTGTAAACTCAAGATGGGATCTTGAGTAGACCCGATCCTGTTTTTAGGGTGTCCACATTATTGTCTATTAGCTTTACTGATTTATAATGTTCTGTCGCGTTATTTACTGTTTTTTGTTTTTTTTTAAAAATATTTATATATTAAATTGATTTTTCCATCAATAAATATAATTTAATAAATAAATCAATCTTCGATCTAAAGACCGAATTGGAAAATATTACAATACATAACCCAGCCGGTGATAAATTCCTAAATGTTCCTATTCTCGTCTTGAGAAACATCTCCAATCTTCATCTGTACCTACTTATTTACATTTTGTATTTTTATCTTTGTGTACAATAGAAAAAAAACAAAATGGACCCTCAAATTTTCCCTTGATAAAAAAACTATTGAACAAGTTAGGCAGTTCATCAAGTACCTCGGAGTTGACCTGTTAGTTACAAAAATCTCCAGAATTAAATAATAGGTCAAAAAAATTAAGCCGCATCTACCTCGGGACAATTAAAAGATGACATCTGAAAAAACTAATCCGATAGTAAGGTCGTGGTGATCTAAGATCTATCGCCGGGAAAATTCTGAGATAAAGAAAAAGGAACTTACAAAAACCAAGATGTTATTAGGTGTGGAAAAGAAAGAAGAAGAAACTAACATAATATGCGATGCATCTCTGTCCACCTGATCACCAACACGGAAAGATGGGCGTACAGTTGGGAAACGACATCCTAAAAGACAAATACAGACCCAAAGGTCTAATTTAAACATAAAAAGAAGAAAATATATGTGTACGTAGGTATATTGTTAAAGTTTTTATATGTTTAAAATGCAAAATGTTTTTATGACCTTCCTCCGATAAATATTCATGAAAACGAACTACCCTCGCAGGCTGTTCAACCGTAAGCCTGTCAAAGAAAATTTACTTGAAAATGTATTTCTTTTTAGATGACCCGTGAGTTTTCTATACTACTACGACACGACATGTAGCTTCATTAATTTTGCAAGATCCCAAGATACTTAACATGCCTTTATTCATACATGGGTAAAGAAAACCGTAAAATATACATTTAGTAACAACACCCACAATACTCCTATATATTTTGCCATAATTTTCAGTACCACAACTATCAGTTTTTGTTACTATAAAATTGACACTGAAGCAGTAAGTTAATTATACTATAGTTATAGTGGTATACTAATAAGAATACTTACACGCGTTTCCATAAGCTGGCATAAGGTGCTCTTGGAGACATATTAGGTAGACAATAATCGATCCAAAAGTAAAACCAGTCAAAAACATAACCGCTTTAAAACATCGATACCCTGAAAATTAATTCATAATCAATTGGCGTATATACACTATTTAAAACTCGTTAAAATAATAAAAACTGCATAATGTTTTCATTGTACATACGAGTAGAATAGCTTAATATGTATAAACGAGAGGGCCGTTTACACGAATTAATCTTTGATTCAGATCCGTTTAATTCCGGCCTATTGTCGCTAGTTATAACTTACAGGCTAGGTCCACGCGGTTTTTAACCGCGGCCGAAATTATACGGATCTAGTCTGTGTACTTTCCGTGGCGTATGTGGTACTCCATTGGTACACCAAGTACTGAGATTCTTGATAATTTGTCACATGAAGGCAAGATGATCAGTCTTATGCTTCATCGCCAGTCCAGGGTATCATATAGACTTGGGATCGAACCCGCGACCTCGTGCATGGTAGCCCGATGCGCTAACCGTAACACCGTAAGGCGGACATAGCCCTCTCGTTTATGTGCGCCCATCAGGCTTCCCTCAAATAACAAAACGCTGTACCTCAAAAAGTGAGTTTGGAGTAAATCGCGTTTGAAGTTCTTTTCGTCAATAGAATTAGAGTGATATTTCGTGTGTAATACACTAGTTCCTAAATGTAAAGTTTTTTTTTTAAATAAAATAATATATCGTCTGTGTAAGTTCAATACCGCGTATGAGCCATTGATTAAAAAGTTCAGAAAAGACAAAAAACCATACAATTTAGTTACCAAAAAATGTTTTTTACAAATTTCGAAAACTTTTTCTTTTGTATTTTCTTTTTTTGCAATGCATTTATGCTAGTATACTTTAACGAAATGCATTTATGCTAGTATACTTTAATTCGAATAAAAATTAAATGCATATTATGTGATATTGATCCTTTTTTAAATGAAATCTTTTTATTTGCGGTATTGACTATGACCGATTTCATGACACCAATTGAAAAATTTCAAAACTTTAATCTACCCCTCGATGCGGCTTATTCCGTTCAACGGAAACCGTCAAAAATACGTATTTAGAACTTATTGGCTCATACGCGGTATTTTATTTTATTTTATTTTAATAATATCCACGCCCAAAAGGGCTTTTACATTACATATTCAAATATTGTAAATAATAAGAAAAAAAAATATTTTAAAAATAGGTAGCAACACATTCTGGGTATAACATATTCAATATTTGTGAAATTTAAAATAAATAAAACGTGAAATGTTATAAAAATTTAAAATAAAAATAAATAAGTAAAATCCAAAATAAATTAAACATAAATTACTTCAAAAATTTTAATCTAAAAAATAGTATTGAACTTACATAGACGATATGACATATCGAAATTACTTCAAAAATTTTAATCTAAAAAGGTATTGAACTTACATAGACGATATGACATATCGGGGACCCTATGCCGGACTGACAGTCGCATGCGACACTTCGGAGTGGCGAGTGATATTGTACCGTAGATCACTCGCCGTTCGAAAGCGTCGCATGCGATTTTTAGTCCAGCTTAGGGAGCCTGGATGAGAAGGATAGATTAATTAAGCCATATTACGACAAAACGCTGTAACCTTGGTTGCAGAGTATAGTCATTCGAAGGCAGCAGGGCTACGACATTAAACTCACCAAACAGGGTGTACACAATGCCGAATAGGATGTACATGCAGCAACCCACGGCGGCGACAGGCTCGTAGTTGTAGTCCACGTAGTGGCAGTGCGGGGCCTCGACGCGGGGCCCGCCGGGGGTCGCGGGCCCCCGGCTCCCGTTTGCCGGGGGCACGAGCTGCCCCGCCAGGGACATGCCATCTACGCCCTCCGTGGCCCCTCCGCCGCCGCCCCCGAAACCATTCGGGGTATTCACCTTTACTCCATTGCTGCGCCCCTGGTAGAAAGTACTGCGCAGGACTTGTGCAACCTGCCGACAAAATATTCATCACTATTTTGCCTGTTCAATATAACTTGATTAGAATGACAACTGTCAAACTGTATGAATTGTTTTAGTTTTAAATGGTTTTAAAGGTGATTTTACATAGTATTTTGATTTATAATATGTTAAGCACTGTGTTTTAAAAACATATGAACTTGCCAGATACGAATGATTTTTCGTTTATTAATGTAAATCGCTCATTGAACGCATACAAAAAAAGTTTGATAATTAATTGCTTGTTAAGTGGTGGCAGTTGATGTACTGGGGTCTGAAGGGGGTAGGGGTCTAGGGAAGGGTAGGGGGGTCTTGAGAGGGGGTAGGGGTCTAGGGAAGTAATTTTGAATTGCGTTTTAAAGGGAACATAGTTAGAAGTGGAGATGATATATGAAATGTTTGAGTTTATTAATTAAATTATTATTACCTCCCCTCAAGATCCCAGTACATCAACTGCCACCACTTAACAAGCAATTAATTATCAAACTTTTTTTTGTTTACCTTCTTAGTATTTTACCATCACTACTGTCCCAAGATGTGTTTTTTCTATTTTTTCTATTATCATAACATCGTTTTATTTAATCATAATTCATTATGAAGTGTTACAAAGTGAATGCCGAATCAATCAACAAAATAGTAGGAAATAACTCAAATAACTTATTAAATTATTCAATAAACACGTTGGCTATCCAATATTGTTGAATGAGATCAACTTTTGCATACCGAGTCACACAAAAATTGCTATTAATTTAATCCTTGTACAGAAAATACAAATTAATTACGCATTTAATGGCGCCGTAAATAATACAATCATAAAAATGACAATGTATAAGGATAGTGCAGCCAGTGTCAGGATAAATGGGTCATTCGCATCCCCAAAGGAGTCAAACAGGGATGTGTGATGTCACCATGGTTGCTCAACTTATACATGGATACATGTATGAAAGAATCCAAAAGTGTGGTGTGGGTGTGGGAGCGAAAATGAGGGATCTAACTGTGAGTTGCCTTGTGTACGCTGATGACGCAGTGCTTCTTGCTGATAGCGAAGAAGAGCTGCAGTCCTTGGTCACAAAGGTTTTCGATGTGTGCAAGGAGAGTGATTTGTTAATAAACGTGGAAAAGTAAATGTGATGATTTTTGAAAGAAATGTGAATATGACCTATGTAATATTATAGTAAATGGAGACAGACAGCAGGTTAAAGAATTTGTACATTTGGAAAGTATGTTTACAAGAGACGGAAATGTGGATAAGGACATTGAGAGAAGGGTTAGTGCCGGAAACAGAGTTAATGGTGCCTTGAAATCGATAGTGGCAAATAAGAACTTATCGATAGAAGCAAAATTGGCAGTACACAACGGAGTTCTAGTACCAACCCTTATGTATGGTGGTGAAGCGTGGTGTTGGAAAAAGAAGGATGAAAGTAGACTGAATGCTGTTGAAATGCGATCTCTCAGGCGAATGTATGGTAAGACTATGTATGATAGGTGTACAAATGTCGAAATTAGAGCAGAGTGCAAGGCTGAGATAAGCATTATCGACAAAATTAAGAAAGGGCTTTTACGATGGTTTGGTCATGTGGAGCGAATGAGTGATGAAAGAACGGCTAAAAAAAGTTTAAGTGCAAGTGTGCCTGGATGTAGGAGCCGAGGAAGGCCAAGAAAGACATGGCATGACCAAGTACGACAAGTACTATGTAGAGGAAGCAATGGAAGTCTGTCAGGACAGAGTGGTATGGCGTTCTATCCTCTCTGCCTACCCCTACGGGAAAATGGCGTGATGGTTAGTTAGTTAGTTAGTTGCTGTTAATTTAAAAAAATATATCAGACTTGTATGAATTAACTTATTATAATTATAGTGATTCCTCCAGACATATTTTGGATTTTTCTTCTAGTTATTGCTGTAAAATATTTCATATAATCTGTGAATCATATTGTCATATATACATATACATCCACGATTTTATACATTCAATATTAATTTAACATTTCTAGGTGTTATTCCGTTTTAATAAATCTGAAATGATGTTCTGAAAATTGTTACAGTCTAATAATTGACATTACTAATTCGTTGAAGAATGTTTCTACGAGTAAAACATAGCACACGTGTACGAACAATTATGTCATGGTTCAGTAAATGGTAAATTATGAATTTATTGAATAAATGGTAAATTCCATCAGATTCAAATGTATAAAATCGACACCGAGTGATAACACAGGCACAAGTATAAAATAATGTAGCTCTTTGCATGCAAAATGTTAAGAAGCAAATGCATTGAAAAATATATAAATAGGTTCATAGTTTTTTCATAAATTTAAATAAAAACAGTTGTGTTGTTTACTGTGTCATTGTCATCGTTAAAAACATTTTCCACCAAATATTTTTTTTACAGAATCGCGTAGTAAAAATGTTTCCATATGTTCAAGTTTGAAATCTTATCTCATCATATTTTGATAGGTTAAAAAGTTCAAATTTTTTCTTAAGAATAAACGGCATTTTAAGTTGTGTTACTTTGATTCCGCTGTTTCTTGAGATGCGTTGGTACAAAGGGTGGCTCTAGAGGGGTGAAAAATACATTAGAGAGGGATTAATTAATTAAATACACGAAGTCGATAATTATCATATCGTTGAAAGGGCTTTTACGATGACGCTCCACATGACTAAACAGTCAGTCATTAGAGAGGGATTAATTAATTAAGTACACGAAGTCGATAATTATCATATCGTTGAAAGGGCTTTTACGATGACGCTCCACATGACTAAACAGTCAAGTGGAGCGAATGAGTGATGAAAGAACGGTTAAAAGAATTTAAATGCAAGTGTGTCTGGATGTAGAAGCCAAAGAAGGCCAAGAAAGACATGGCACGACCAAGTACGACAAGTACTTGAAAGTGGACATGTGAAAAGTTGGAAGAATCGGCGTATGTGTATGAGAAGATGAATGTAGAGGAAGCAAAGAAAGTCTGTCAGGACAGAGTGGTATGGCGTTCTATCCTCTGCTTACCCCTACGGGGAAATGGCGTGATGGTTAGTTGGTTAGTTAGTTAGAAAAATGAGTATTTGGTGGACGAATACGTTGATCTCTTCAACTCTAGCATTGGTTCAGTTAAGTTATTTTGTAATAAATCATTGTTTTTATTTTATGTACTATTTTTATGAAAAGTGTATCTGGCAATGCTTAAAACACTTCTGCACCTGTCCGGTATTTGGCAGTCGCAGGAAGAAAAAAATAAGAAAAAATTTAAAAATATAGGTAAGTCCTTCATTTGACCTGTAATAAGATCAAGTCGTAACTTCTTCAATATTACAGAAGTCTTTCTTATCTGGCGTTAATATATGACAGCAAATCAATAAATTAATTAGGATTTCTCGGAATTGGCACTTAAAGATTTTCTTGCGATTCCCAGGGTATTAGCTTAGTGTCGAACGTGTAATGTAGGTATGTATTATGATAAATTCAATACTTAGGCTGGCACACCCAATATTTAACCTTGATCTGGATGTCGATTAACTTGAAAATATTTGTTTAGGAAATTTCTGGATTATTATTAGTAACATGTTTTTGCTATTGATCCCCCAAACACCCCTGGGAAAATATTATTGAATTCTAGGACTAAGTACCTATTATAACCTCCTTAGTCACTTCACATCGGGTGGCCTGGACGCTCTTCATTAAAAATTGATGTTCAGTCATGTTTGAATGCATTAAACCAATATCTACTTTTCGTAATCTACGGTGCATAATTTACATAAACGGCATGCAACACCACTTTCATTTCCACATTCGTCTTTATTTTCATAAAACGAAGCTAATTTCTAACCAATATTGCTAATTTTCTATGGTTGCACACGTTTGTACAACCTAGTCCACTTTAAATAGCCATTAAAACATTACTACTGCTACTACTTTTCCTTATCCGCACCCAATGGTGCATAGGGCACTGCGTCGGTACACCAAATGCAGTGTACCTTGATCATTTTATAACATGAAGGTAGGATGAACATTAATACTCTATAAATCTGTCTCAAATTTCGATCAGGGTCGTTTGAAAGACAGGACTTAAAATGATGACATACAGATTTTAAATTAGTGGCGTCCTCAGTCGGGTACTTATTAAATATATGTCACGTGCGACTTTCATTCCAGCATAGGGTCCCAGGTATGTCTGTGAACTTAGCGGTATTGATGACAAATACAAATTGTTATCTACTTCATGAAAAAATATAAAAATATCTGCCCTCATTTTCACAATGCTCACAATCAAAAACAAAACATGTCATGTGAGTAATAATATTTTATAATTTATTAGTACTAAATACCTTCTGAACTAACAATTAGTTTGAGCATCTGAATTTACACAGTTTAAATTTTTGGCGACTTTGTGTCAATAATACTATATTTTGTTGAGTTGGGTATTGAAAAATAAAAAAAGTTTTTTTCTACAAAAGTTACAAACTTAATTTATAAACTAATTTCTACAACAATGTGGCATAGATCGAAATACCTGTTTTTATTTGATTTCTAACTGATCTCTTGTTGATAGATTAATATTGATAAATTATCTGTAAAAAAAAACTGTAAAGCTGTAAAATACTCCCGAAATATCAGTGAAAGTAGATTTATGACAGTTACTAGCAGAGACATAGAATAAATAATTGAGGAAGTGTTCGAATCGCACGCTAGTACCAATCCCTTCCGAGTTAAGTTTGATTGCAGATACCTATATGAAAAATCAAATTATCAGTGCGATTAAATGTATGAAAAAGCACATGGCTTCAATAGTGTTGCATTACAATTCATTGAGTCCTTTCTCAAAATAATTCTCAGATGTCTACATAAACTTTTCTTGTGCCTAGCAGAGAAAAACACTACTCCCCTTGATTGGAGAAAAGCTGTTGTTATGCTTCTATACAAAGGGAAGGGTTCTAAGGTGGAGTGTGGGGATTACAGAGCTATCGTTCTTTTGAGCGATGCGCTGTTGGAAAAATGTATGGAAGAATTCTGATTGAGAGTAAGAAATGTGACTTATGACAAAATATGGGATGTATGGGTCAAATATTTATATTACGTAATATGACTAATGCGCACTTTACACGGGACCGAAAACTGTACAGTTTCTTGTACAGAAAACTGTTCAGTCTGTCAAAAGACACGCAAAATATTTCTATTTTTTAAACGCGATCGTAAGTTACACTGGTCAACACGATTTTTGTCCCTTTGACGAAAATAGCTGATTCTAATAGGAAATTTTGTGCTGATTTTAGAAACGTCAAAAAAAAAGTTCTAGCACGTCAGGTTTTTGTGAGATTTCAATTTTTCCAAAATGTGGGATTTCCCAAAAATATTTTTTTTTTTCATAATGGAGCACCGATTCAGAAGTTTTTTGTGGGACTTAAATTTTGATTAGCGAGTTTCGTTTTTTACTTTTCTTATCTCTTTTGAACTGAACAAGTGTTTTGATGTGTTGTTGTATATGAATAGGAGGAAAATTCCTCGAAAGTGCAGAAATAGTGCTGATTCCTTTTGTTATACGTGCAGTGAGTTTACGCCAGCTTCTCAAAGAAAAATGATAACTGTTTTGGAGAAAAAGGCATATGAACTCTATTTCAAGTTCAAATTTGGTGACCAGGATAAGTCATGGGCTCCGCACATGAGCTGTGTACGATGTACAAGAACTGGCTACGACGTAGACGTAAAGCTATGTTGTTTGCAGTTCCGATGATTTGGAGGGAGTCGAAGAACAATATCAATGATTGCTACTTCTGCAATGTAGACAAACGTATCGGGGTTTTCAAAGAAGAAGAAGAAGCACATATCACATACCCAAACATTGAATCAGCCATACAGCCTTTACAAAGCCAACTTTAAAAAAAAAAAGTTTCCCAAGATCAGCCATGCAAAAATATAATAAAAAATTCTTGTGGGACCACTAATAAGAGAGGGTTTGACAGATCCGAGTTTTAATTTAGTGTTGGGACAGTTAGAGCTAGCCGCTTGGTCAGCTTTCAAAAACGTAGTGAAAACTTTCTTGGAAACCAAAAAAGCGAAGACTATATCAGCATTGTCTCCGAAATGCTCACGGCCTACCAAGATATTGGATGTAATATGTCTTTGAAAATCCACTATTTACATTCTCATCTAGATTTTTTTCGGGAAAATTTGGATGATGTCAGCGACGAACACTGTAAGAGCTTTCATCAGGATATTGCGGCAACGGAGAAGCGATACCAAGGAAAATGGAGCTCATCTATGCTAATTGACTATTGCTGGACGTTGCAGAGAGACTCAATATACTTACAAGCGAAAATCAGCTCAAAAATGAATAAACTTAAGTTAATTTTTATATTTTTATCATAAAGTATTTGTAAAACAATCAGAAAAATATTTTTTTTTACTTTTCAAAATAAAAAAAAACCTGACCTCTAAAAATTATTTAAAAAATATTTTGTACACACATATAGTACACACTTTCCTAAAAATGCACTAAAACCGAAGGGACAAAAATTTTGACAAAATTTGTCGACCAGTGTTATTATCGTATGTGTTTTGCACACAGAAAATTGTTAATATGCCCAATAATTCTATTTTAATTTTTTACGATTTTAAAAGCAATCAATACCTGTAGCAATGTCTACTAACATAAACATTTGAATAAAAACATTAACTGTTATAGCATTTAAATAAAAACATTAACTGTCATAACCATACATTACTCCATCCAGTTTTTGCATTACACGGGACAGTTTGCAAACTGGACAAAAAACTTTTCTGTCCCATGTAAAGTGCGAATAATATTTTTGTAATGTAAAAAAAAAAGGATAAATAGGTCATTTACATTGTGAACATCCCTACAGGGTTCATGCAGGGATATGTAATGTGGCCACGGTTGTTTAACATATATTATATGTATATGTATATGTGGATAAATGTATATTGTGAACATCCCTACAGGTCATGCAGGGATATGTAATTTGGCCACGGTTGTTTAACATATGTATATGTATGGGTCGTACCAGTTTGAGGCATCAAGTGGAGTTCCTCAGGGATCCCACTTTGGTCCTGTATTGTTTTTGCTTTTCGTTAATGATATTGTGTCGATATTCGAGGGAGTGGACATTCTCTTATTTGCTGATGACCTGAAATTATCTAAGACTATTGCTTCTGTTAGTGACTGCGAATCTCTTCAATCAAACCTGGTGAGTCTACATACTTGGTGTCAGAGAAATGAGCTCTTCCTTAATATTGACAAGTGCAGTGTCATTACGTTTACCCGTAATAGAACACCAATCAATTTCTCGTATAATATCAACAACACTGATCTCGTAAGAGTTACAGAAATAAAAGATTTAGGTATCTTGTTCGACGACAAGTTGACATTTGCTCCGCACATTGATGCAGTTACTAACAAGGCAATGAAGTGTCTCGGATATTTACTAAGAACGGTGAAGGATTTTAATTCCATCGATTCGCTTAAATCTTTATATGTTGCCTTAGTTCGGAGTAACTTAGAGTATAATTCAATAATTTGGTCACCTTGCTATAAAAATACATAACATAAAATTAGAAAAGTCCAACATAAATTTCTTCGCTTCATAAATTTTAAACTTAATATTCCTGTTGACCAAATGGACTATAACTTCCTATCAAATAATTTAAAATTGTCCACTCTCTCGAATAGAAGAATCTTAACAGATTTAGTAAACCTATATAAATTAGTAAATGGCGCGCTGGACAGCCCTGATTTAACGGGACTGATTAATATTAAAATACCTTCCCGCCGCACACGAAATAAGTCGATGTTTGCCGAGGTGTCCAGCGGGCACAACTACTATATAAATTCACCTATAGCTAGACTCCATCGCCTTGGTAACGAATATGGCGATATTGATATATTTCGCTACTCATTGGGTATATTCAGGACCAAAGTACTAAAGGCGACTGACGCGACGGAGTCTAGTCAATAAATCTTCGTGAGTATTTATGTATGCTTAAAAGTTAGCCCGTATTATGTTTTATATTTTTATGATGTATTTTGAATTAATTTTTTTTTTTTTAAAATTTATTGTTTATTTTTTAAATATTTTATTTAAAAAAAAAAAAAAAGAGTAACAGTTTAAATGATTATTTTTCTCACTATGTCTTATATCATAAACATAATACAATGTATATATTTTGTCTTAATATTGTATTTTGTTAACTATGTAACTTTCTTTTTTTTTTAATTTTTATTATTATTATTTTGTAATTTTTATTTAAAAAAAAAAAAAAAAATTATTATGTTAAATGTGTAACTTTTCTTATATATATAGTATGTAAAATGTAAAAGCCCTATGGGCGTCAAAGAAAGTAAATAAATAAATAAATAAATAAATAAAATAAATAAATAAATAAATGTATATACGTGGATAAATGTATAAGAGAATAAAAAAAGTGTGGGTATGGATCTTCGAAATATACAATACTTATTCGGTGGTATGGATGCAAAAATGAATTAAAATCAAGAAAGGACTTTTACGATGCGCGATGGTTCGATCATGTGGAGCGAATGATTGATGAAAGAACGACGAAAAAAGTTAAAATACTAGTGTGTTGGGGTGTAGAATTCGAGGAAGGCCAAAAAAATGGCGTAATCAGGTACAAGTACTAAGTGAACATGTAAAAAATCTAAATAATCTTGATGCATGAGAAGCATGCATGAGAAGGGTTATGAATGTGGAAGAAGCAAAAAAAGTGTACCAGGACAGAGTGGTGTGGCGTTCTATCCTCTCTGCCTACGCCTTCGGGGAAATGGCGAAGTGGTCAGTTAATTATACACCGTGTAACAAAACTCGATATACAAGCGGGAATCCAGTGAATCTACATCATATTTTGAGTCGATTTTGTAGAACAAAATTTTTTGATTGGACCCATAGTTTTCAAGATTATTGATAAAGAAGTTTTTTTCTTTTAAGAAATTTTTATAAATCGTTATCAAATATCATTTATTGAGTGATATTAACACTATTCAAAACGAAAAAAAAAAACGACATTTGAATAAAAATTTTTTCAATTTTACTTACTGGTGTACTTAGGAGGCAGTTTATGTTTTGATATGGTATGTGTTGGTGGTAGCGCATTTGGCTACCGTGCATGTGGTCGTGGGTTTGATTCCCGTAGAGGGTCAACATGAAATATTTATTTACACGTGATTTTTATATTAATATTTTATGTGTGATACCTTGGACTGGTACTGAAGCGTATGGCTGATCATCTTACCTTCATGTATTAAAATTGATCAAGATACACTGCACTTTGTATACCGATGAAGTGCCCTATGCACCGTTAGGTGCGAATAAGAAAGACTATGGTATGATGACTGATGAAAGCATTTATGAGACGAAGAAAAAAAATTCAAACTCGGATTCAAAAATCGTATTACACATTCGACTCCAAATATTATGTAGATTCACCAGTGTTCGGGTTGTACTATGAGTTTTGTTACACCACGTTGTATAGATAGCTTTAATTTATGTGCCCTATGCCATATTAGCTGTGGCTTAGAAAGAATAAATTAATAACTACTCAAGTCCTCAATTTTTAGCCGTTCAAAACATTATAACAAATTTTCCCTTATTCATAACATAAATTTAGATGCGATATAAATAACATGTTTATTTGAAAATTAAATCCCGACATGTTAACGCAGAGAAGAGAGGACCATTAGCAACAAAGAAACAAAACTAATGAATTATTCACGAGCAAAATAGACAGCGAATAATTTCCACCGAGTTTCTAAGAAAACTAAAGAAAAATATACGATGTTTGTGTATGTTTACCGATTTTAAATAAGCTTTGATGATGCGCTATTACGCAAGGCGTGTCACTGATTCTATAGAGAGTCTTTTAACAGTAAAGAAGCCCTTTGAGCCAGAGAGGAGGAAAACAAACTTATAAAGAATAAAATAAACAAACAACTTAAAATTGCCGACGCGAAATCTACGTGTCTAGAGCGATCTAAGGCCCGCATCGCACTGTTCAAAATAGTTTAGTGGTTTTTATATGAGGGTTATAGAAGCAAAGGCAACATATCGCGGCGGTGATTTCGGGAAAAAGCTAACATATTTTTCGTGAATATGAAAAAAAGATTTCTAGATCTCACTATAGTACCTAGTACCACTAGTATTTTTCCAGTGGAGATTATTTTATTTATTTATTTATACATTTACAGTGCTGTCGAAATTAGAGCAGAGTGCAAGGCTAAAATAAGCATTATCGACAAAATAAAGAAAAGGCTTTTACGATGGTTTGTCATGTGGAGCGAATGAGTGATGAAAGAACGGCTAAAAGAAGTTTAAATGCAAGTGTGCCTGGATGTAGAAGCCGCGGAATGCCGAGAAAGACATGGCATGACCAAGTACGTCCAGTACAACCTACGGGGAAATGGCGTGATGGTTAGTTAGTTAGTTAGTTAGTTCAGTAGGTATTGACAGTTTATATTTATCATGACCCGACTTGCTAGATAACGTATTATATATCCGTGTTACGTCATAGTAATAATAAAATTTTAAAAAAATACATGATTTTGTGTTATTTTTACTAACAGCAATAATAATAACAATAACAATAGTAATAGTGGATATTATAATATAAATGGATAATCCAGTCAGTGGCTTTAGTTTTAAACTGTTCGTAGTCTTTAGAATACTTCGATAAAGAATTTCAGAGAAGTGTCATTCCATATTTGAAAAATACTGCCGTGACTAGTGTTGCCTAGTGACAGCTAGTGACCCGCTACGTCACCTCATTCAAATATGTACATAATATTTCATACTGACCCCGCTGGGAATCGAACCCGAGACCACTACGCCTAGAAGCGAATAATTTAAAGTCTAATTCTTAAACATGGTGGCGATGACGAGGATATAAAGCGCCAGTATCGTGCTCATTGCACACGATCGAATATGTTAAGCGCGCCGCTTTGCTCACTGCTCTGAGCAGGTAAAACAGCGATTATTTCCAAGTACTGTGTACGCAGCAATATGGCAGTGAGCTATGGTATAATTATACACTGGGTAACGCGCGAGGCACATAAAGGTATGCTACAACAATGGGTATAGAGCTCTGATGAATAAAATACCCCGTCACTGTAGCGCGATGTATGTTTGCCACAGCACGTATACACACACTGGATTGGCTACTGAGACACCGAGTTGCACTTTCGGGAGAGCTTGATGAAAAGCTCCAACCTCATCATCAAACAATGCTTGTGCAACACAGATGGGAATTGGTCATGTGGCAGCATTGGAGTGTAAATGTTGTTGTGTCCAAACAACAGTGAACTGACATTTTTTTTTCTTTTCTTATTACAACTCTTATTTTTAGTTTTATTATTTTTATTGTAATTAATGATTAGTTAAGTTATGTAATATATATGTATTGTATTCTACCTATGCTAATGGCTAAGTATTGCACTAGCTGCTTAGTTATGCTGGAATAAACACTATTATTATTATTATTATTATTAACTGTCGATAATTTTTAATAGATATTTATATAATTTCCTCAGCATATTCTTTTTCTTTTTTTTCCTTCGAAGTTGTCTGATTTTGGGTCTATACCCCTCGTATGAAAGTGCCACGGACAATGTGACCGCAACAATGGTAGGTACTCTGACCGTGTAGTGTGGGCGGATGTACGGAAGAGTGGGTAAGGTGTATTATGCATAACCCCGCTTCAATATTATTTCAGGAAGTGAATTTTTACGCGTAAGACTCGAGAGATTAAAATAATAAATATTTTAATATAATAATTTAAATACCTAATTCCGATTATAATCTAATAAATATTTATTGTGCACGATAAGAAATATACGTTTTCAGTACCGACAATTTAACGAATAATAGTGTTTTTTGGTTTTTTTTAGAACATTTTTGTCTTACCAGTCAATTTAAATTTATTTATTTAATTAATGTGTACAAATTAAAGTTACATATTTATGGTCCTGGACTGCCAAATAAGCTAAAAGCTGGGTATTGGCAGTCCTGTTACATATGTGTACAAATTGGATTACATAAAATATACAAGTATATATTAGTACAGTAAAAGTAAAAAATGTTCTCTTAGATATATTTTATGTTAGTTTTGTTTGATGGCGTGAAAGAAAATATATAATAAATTCATACGTTTGTTTTTTTTTCCATAGAATGTAAAAAATGTGTCAATTATCAGAAAAAAAGAGTTATTTCTAAGGTATGGAAATGTCAAAATGAAAATTTAGCAATTTCAAGTATTTTATTAATTTATGATTTATGAAATATGGAGTAGGTTAAAAGATAAATCACTTGGAAAACACTGACAATATTATCCCCGTTTTTTAATAAATAATCAGCCAACAAAGCAATACAAATAAACTTCAAGAGTGAACGAAAAACAAAGAACTGTTTATTTTTTGCACAAAGGCTTCTCTTTAAATGATTTAACTATAGTAATGACTGTTCTTCTTGTTGTTTTTTATTTTATGTACACTGTATCAAAGATGATGCGAAATAAACACATATATTTTTACAATTTGACATCTCAACAGAGACGAGAAACTTGGAAGGGAATATGGATAACTAACTAACTATCACGCCATTTCCCCGAAGAGGTAGGCAGAGAGGATAGAACGCCACACCACTCTGTCCTGGCACACTTCTCTTGCTTCCTCCACATTCATAAATCTTCTCATGCACGCATGTCGATTATTCCGACTTCTTACATGCCCACTTGCAAGCACTGGTTTACTTGATCATGCCATATCTTTCTCGGCCTTCCTCGATTTCTACATCCAGGCACAGTCGCATCATATATTATTTTAGCCGTTCTTTCGTCATCCATTCGCTCTACATGACCGGACCATCGTAAAAGACCGTTCATTAATTTTGTCGATAATGCTTATCTCAGCCTTGCACTCTGCTCTAATTTCGACATTTGTACACCTATTATACATAGTCTTACTTCATAGATCGCATTTCAACTGCATTCAATCTACTTTCGTCCAGAACTCCATTATGAACTGACAATTAAGCCTCTTTTGATAAGCACTTATAAGGTACGACCGACGATATTATATTATTATTATTATTATAGCCCCCGGAAAAAATAGTCAGTAAATATTAAAAAATTGAAATCTTTAAAGTGCTATTTTTTATGTCTCGTTACTAACCTAAAACGGGGTTTTTTTGTGTACCATATTAATTTAGTTTATTGTAAAGTGAGCTTGTATATACCACCAAGTTACCACCATAAGATCATTTTTTGTTTGGGGTAAAATAGCAAATTTAGCCATTTCTCAGGATCCAACAAACATAAAAATACGAAATCACGAAAAATGCTTAGTAAAATAACAAAACTTTTATATAAAAACTAATTTACTGAATTGTCTTTTATACAATTATACTAAAACCTTATATTTACTCGACTAAAGGTAAACTCTTGAATTTTCGTAACATTTAAAAAAAAATATAAGAAAAGAAAAGAAAAGAAAAACATATTTGTCTGATGTATGAGGGCGTTAAAATGTATGAGGAGATTCCGGATGATATAAGAAATGAACGAAATGTTAATTTATGTAAGATTAAATGTAAAAAATATATGTGAAAAATATTAGTGTATAGCTAGTTATAGCTAGGAATAGTTAGGAAAAAATTAAGTGTAATGTATGTACATAAATAATTGTCTATATAAATTATATAGTACCAAATAAATATAATAATTAAAAAAATAATTAAAATAATTCAATTCAGGGTGCCATTGAAATTCTTCACTAATTAGTTTGTTGGTCATAGACCAAAGTAGTCAAGTGCACAGCTATGGATAAAATATTTTTTCGAAGGCAATGAAAAATAAAAATTATATAATTAAGTACGTGAAACTAATTTAATTATATTTATAAATAAATAAATACTATTTTATTAATAAATAAATACTATTCATTAATAGGAAAAATGTTGTATGAAAGGAATGCAGATCTCTTCGAGCCAGTTCTATATCATTTCTTTAAAACAGTAAATAATATGTAATGTTAGTTTTAATGTGGCTCGACATGTTGTAGGTAATATTTTATTTTATTTTTCTTCTGTTCATGTATCTACTAGTAAAAAATGTAAATGTTAGTGTTTGTCAATGAATACCTCAACACGGGTTTTGCCCAGCGAGGTATTTCATTAAGAAGAAAAAAATCTTGCAAAATATGATACAAATAAATAAATATATTCTTTATATAGGTAAAAGAAGTATCAGTTGTTGAAAGCGAAATTTTTCCGGTAGAAAATAATATTTCTTTGGTGAGCTACATACCATTAGTGCACGATCGATGGTGTAGAACGAACTATTTTACCAGAATAATTATATTAATCTTTTATTTTATTTTATTTACTAGTGAAAACAATCCATAGTTGATAAAAACATAACCGAATTACCTGTATGAAAATTCAATATTTATATTTATATTTATTTAACCACCTCAATAGACGCTAAATATGTATATTTTTAAGAGCGATCGTAAGTTATTATAGTATGTTTGCTCACAGGATAATAATTTTAAAAAACTATTAACTATTTTCCCTTTTAAAAAAAAAGTATATCGTTTTGAATATCACAACATTCAATTAAAATATTCAAAATGATGATGTTCAGGTACAAAACATATATATTTAAATTAGAGCATAAAGACATGCAATGCAGTAATATGTTACAATATTTTCTCATTCTCATGTGCATTCATTATGTGTAATATGCACACCTGAACACTCTCCACATTCCGTTACGGATGTGATTTGACGCCTGACATGTTTTTACAATAGTTTATAATCATGACTCCCAAACAGAATATACATCGGTGCATAACACCATTATCATTGTGATACCTTTTTATGTACATACTCGTAAGTACAGGCTCGTATCATTTACCTACCTACTCCAATACTATATTTATGCATTAATTAGGTACATACCAACAAAAATGAAAAAGTATAATACGTTTTTAGATTATATTTATGGAGATCCGGGCGTTTACATACAGGTCTTATAATTTACTTGTGACTAACTTTATTCATTCCTTTGTATTAATAATAAGAACTTAATTTTTTTTACGAAAAAAATGTGATTTCGATAAACGTTTAAAGAATCGCTTAGACAGTGTATGTATTTATAAACTTAAATTGATTAAAAAATAGTGTATCGTGTATAAATTAATCTATATATTTTTACGGATTATTCTTGTTTTACACCAACGACATTTGTGAAAATTTATTTATAAATTTTTTTCAAATTTTTCGAAATTTTCTTTTTTTTAAATTTGTTTTTAATTGGTAATGATTTTTTAAATAAATCCATTTACCAGCTTTCAGAAAAGTGTAAAATTTAGTGCCCAGTCTTCAGTAGTTATTTTCCAGGGATTTTTTTTCCAGTATGAAAGCTGTCTGGAGATCGGATGTTTACTCGGTCAAAACAAAATTCCGCCTTTATAACTCCTGCATCACACCTGTTCTCCTCTATGGCTGCGAATCGTGGCACCTAACCAGGGCCCAAGATAGCAGACTTCTGAGTTTTGAGAATAGGTGTCTCAGAATAATTTTAGGTGTGCGGTTGTTTGACTTTGTAAGGAACACAGATGTGAGGCAACCCTTAGTATCTACTGTCATCCGGTGAAGGCGTTTTGGTTGGCTAGGCCATATACTATGCCTCCCGAGAGCCTTAACCATGCTTGCCTATTTTACAAGGCATCAGGTTCTCGGCGTCCTGGACGTCCACTGTTGACAATTCGTCGGCAGTTTGCGTCAGAGCTGCGGGACGTGGACTTGACTTGGGAGGATTCACGGGAGCTGGCGGACGATCGCTTGGCCTGGAGGCAGTTTGTGGATTCCATATGCTCCACATAGGGAGCGGATATGGTATGATGATGATGATGATTTTTTTTATAATTACAATTAAGAAATTTCTTTAAGAGACTCCACAACTTGGCACCCTGTTTTTTTTTGGTATGGGGATTAATTTGATGCACAATGACTCTAATACTATTGATGTTCCGGCACCGGTACCATTTCAAAGTACATGAAATTTACGAGGCTCGCACCGCTTGTACCGTAGGACTTAAGATTTGTTCAAAAGACAAATAATTAACCTAATTAATTGAATAAGAAAAATTACATTTTTATGAAATGCTTAATTCTGTTTCCACGGTACGTTAAATATTCGTTACTGTATCATAAAATTCACGAGGTACAGTTTGAAAATGTGTGTTTATCGTTTTAAGCCGCAGTTCTATTTGTATAAGAGATAAATCCAGCTATTTTGCACTTACTCACTTTGCTGACAGAACTATTCTGTCAATACTAGTAATATTGGAATAACTACGGTACGCTTTAAAGGAATTTTAAAACTAATAATCATAAAACGATAAAACCCGAATATTTTATCACTCGTCTTATATAC